>ONZH01017960.1:0-62549 GCA_900303285.1 Rhinella marina
CCAGATACAACCAGCAGCGGCAGCTGGCACTACCAGGGTGGAAGGACACGGTTATTGCCCTTCCCAGCCTAATGGTACCAGCCTGCAGCCGCCCCAGAGCCAGACCCTCATTTAGAAGGTCCGGTCCTGCGGGTACCCGGCTCTTCCCGGCACCCTGGTGGCGGTGGGTGCGAGGTAATAGATGTTGGGTTAGTGCTGGCCTGCCATACCGGCAAGCACTAAGCCAGTATTAGTAATCAGGGCCGCTGTAGATAGCCGTGATTACTAAACTGTAGTTATGTAAAAAAAATACACACACACAATATAAAACATTTTATTGAAATAAACACTCCCCCAGACCCTGTTGACATTTTATTAAAAAAAAAAAAAAAAAGCTGTCCGACGTAGTCCACCGAATCCGACGTAGTCCTCGCATTCACGACCCTGAAAATAGAACAACACACAACACAGACCACTTCCTCTTCCTGCACGGGAGAATACACAAGCGATGTCACTGTACAATATAAACACAACAGTCACTACAGTACACAGTATGCATAATAATACACACAGTGATGTCACGTACAGGGATAATACACACAGCGATGTCACAGTACAGAGATAATAAACACAGTGATGTCACCGTACAGGGATAAAACACAGTGATGATGTCACAGTCCAGGGATATTAAACAGTGATGTCACCGTACAGGGATAATAAACACAGTGATGCCACAGTCCAGGATATAAACAGTGATGTCACGTACAGGATATAACAGATCAGTTGATGTCACCGTAGGGATCAGTGATGTCAGGGATAATAAAGACAGGATGTCACAGTCCAGGCATAATAAAGACAGTGATGTCAACAGTCCAGGGTAATAAATTGATGTCACAGTCCAGGGATAATAAAGACAGTGAGTCACAGTCCATTATGCTGTCTGACATCACTGTGTTTATTTAATAAACACAGTGGTGTCACAGTCCAGGGATTAACATTGATGTCACAGTCCACAGAAAGTTAAAAAAATAAAAGATTACACTTACCTTTTTCCTAGCAGCAGGGCCACACACCAGCAGGAAGATCTTCCTCGTGCCTGAAGGGCGGAGCCAATGCTGACGGCCGCCCCCGCCCCCGCCGAGACCATGCATGGATGAAGGTACGGGGAGCTGCAGGGGGACAGGAGGAGGATGGAAGAAGCAGCCGATTCCGGCTGTCTGCTCCTTCTTCAACAGGCAAGTGTCTCTGCGTCCTATGGACGCAGAGACAGCTGCCAGAGACCGGGACATACCTCCCCCGTACCGGGACAGCGGGACTGCCACTGCAATCCGGGACTGTCCCGCTGGATCCGGGACGGTTGGGAGGTATGATGTATGTATGTATGTATGTATGTGTGTATATACTGAATGTATGTATTTATGTGTGTATATACTGTATGTATGTATTTATGTGTGTATATACTGTATGTATGTATTTGTGTGTGTATATACTGTATGTATGTATTTATGTGTGTATATACTGTGTGTATGTGTGTATATACTGTATGTATGTATTTATGTGTGTATATACTGTGTGTATGTATGTATGTGTGTATATACTGTATGTATGTATGTATGTGTGTATATACTGAATGTATGTATTTATGTGTGTATATACTGTGTGTATGTATGTGTGTATATATTGTGTGTATGTGTGTATATACTGTGTGTATGTGTGTATATACTGTGTGTATGTATGTGTGTATATATTGTGTGTATGTGTGTATATACTGTGTGTATGTGTGTATATACTGTGTGTATGTATGTATATACTGTGTGTATGTGTGTGTATATACTGTATGTATGTGTGTATATACTGTGTGTATGTATGTATATACTGTGTGTATGTGTGTATATACTGTATGTATGTGTGTATATACTGTATGTATGTGTGTATATACTGTGTGTATGTGTGTATATACTGTGTGTATGTGTGTATATACTGTGTGTATGTATTTATGTGTGTATATACTGTGTGTATGTGTGTATATACTGTGTGTATGTATGTATGTATATACTGTGTGTATGTGTGTATATACTGTGTGTATGTATGTAATATACTGTGTGTATGTGTGTATATACTGTGTGTATGTATTTATGTGTGTATATACTGTGTGTATGTATGTATATACTGTGTGTATGTGTGTATATACTGTGTGTATGTATGTATGTGTGTATATACTGTGTGTATGTATGTATATACTGTGTGTATGTGTGTGTATATACTGTGTGTATGTATTTATGTGTGTATATACTGTGTGTATTTATGTATATACTGTGTGTATGTGTGTATATACTGTGTGTATGTATGTGTGTATATACTGTGTGTATGTATGTATGTGTGTATATACTGTGTGTATGTGTGTATATACTGTGTGTATGTATGTATGTGTGTATATACTGTGTGTATGTATGTATATACTGTGTGTATGTGTGTATATACTGTGTGTATGTATGTATGTATGTGTGTATATACTGTGTGTATGTATGTATATACTGTGTGTATGTGTGTATATACTGTGTGTATGTATTTGTGTATATACTGTGTGTATGTGTGTATATACTGTGTGTATGTGTGTATACACTGTGTGTATGTATATACTGTGTGTATGTATGTATGTATGTATATACTGTGTATATGTATGTATGTGTGTATATACTGTGTGTATGTATGTATGTGTGTATATACTGTGTGTATGTGTGTATACACTGTGTGTATGTATATACTGTGTGTATGTATGTATGTGTGTATATACTGTGTATATGTATGTATGTGTGTATATACTGTGTGTATGTGTGTGTATATACTGTGTATATGTATGTATGTGTGTATATACTGTGTATATGTATGTATGTGTGTATATACTGTTTATATGTATGTATTTGTGTATGTCCACTAAAGGAATCCACACCGTCACATTTACAATCACGAAAATTTGCATAGCCGCCTCGTGTGACTCGGAGAAAATCATAGACTATGTTTTGAGTGGAAATTTTCACCCCGTACTTTCCAATCATTTGGCAAAAATTATTCTCAGTAACCTAATCACCAAACTCCAGGAACCATTGTCTGTTGGCTGTTGTTAGCCTGGATATTCATCAGGTTGCAGATAGCAACCAATCACTGCTGAGCTCCTATTTTGCTACAAGTCATTAATATGAATTCTGATTGGTTGCTACAGGCAACGAAGGACATTCTTAGTATAAGACAGCTGATGTGGGAGTTATTTAGCCAACGTTGTTGTAGAGGCGGATGTAACTCACATGACCTTAAGTCTGTACTAATTCTGTGGGGTTTTATGTGCTGTCAATTAAAGACAATAATGCCCTGCAGTGGAGGTATTTGTTAGGGAGTTCACTGTTAAAGGAGCAGGCTGCTGTGAAGGTCAAAGTTAAGCATGTGGGCTGCTGTGAAGGTCACATTTTAAGAAGGCGGGGCACTATGGGTGGTTAGTGTTTAAGGGTAGGGGCTATGAAGGTCACTCTTAAGGGGTGGAAGTGGTGTGAGGGGTCACTGTTAAGGGGGTAGGCAACTGTGGAGGTCACTGTTCAGGGGTAGATCGCTGTGGAGGATCATTGTTAAGGGGGCGGGCCTCTGTGGAGGTATTTGATAGGGGGGAAAGTGGGGTGTTGTGGAGGTCACTGTTAAAGGGACATGCTTCTATAAAGGTCAAAATTACGGGGGTGGGATGCAGTGGACGTCACATTTTATGGAGGCAGGGCAGTGTGGGGGGTCAGTGTTAAGGAGTGGAGGGCTGTGGAGTTCACGGTTAAGGAAGCGGGCACTGTGGGGAGGTTAGTGTTAAGGGGTGGGGGGTTAGTGTTAAGGGGTGGGGGGCTGTGGGGGTCACTGTTATAGGGGAAATTGTTGATATCTTTTAATGATACACACAATTATTAAATGAAATAGTGGAAATATTACTGTACGAAGCCAGGTCCTTCTGTTTTATTATATATATATACACAGTGCATTCAGACTCTTTCATAGTTTTCACTTTTTTATGTTGCTCCTTGTGTTAAAATAAAAAAAAAATGTAATTTCTCCCCCTTTATTCGTCACTCAATCTCGCATAACGAGAAAGTAAAAACAGAATTTAAGACGTTTTTGCTAATTTATTCAAAAGGAACAACTAAAATTTGACCTGAAAGTAAGTATTCAGCCCCTTTGCCGTGACATCTGGGGCCTCCCATTTCTCTGATCATCTCTGAGATGTTCTACACCCTGATTGGAGTCACCTGTGGTAAATTCAGGTGATTGGATATGATTTGGAAAGACACAGCTGCGTCTATATAAGATCTCACAGCTGACAATACAGATCAGAGCAGAAAACAAACCATGAGGAGGAAAGGACTGCCCGTAGAGCTCAGAGACAGGATTGTGAGGAGGTTCAGATCTGCTGCACTGAAAGTTCCCAGGAGAACAGTGGTCTCCATAATTCTTCTAGACCCAATATGTTAATCTACTATAGAGACAATTATTGAGACTCCCACTAAACTCATGGAGACTGACGTACAATTCAGGTTAGCTTCCTCTTGCCATTGGTGGTGTTAACAAATTGGGCCATCCTGTGTGGACATGAGAGGTTGTGTTGGCAGTATCCAGCACCAGGTAAGTGGTTTTATATCTTCTCTATTACATTTTATGTGTACATCATATAGAGCAGCTCCCATGTATATATCCGTACAGGGCCTCTAATGCCTGGCCACCCATCTACTGAAATTGGGACAATTCTGGAATTCTACCGACTACGTTGGTGATTTTAGGAGGAAGGGCCCTTTAATTTTTCCTCCATTCTGAATCTTTATTAATGCAGAGCCGCCCGATGAAGCAGAGCCGTGCGGAGCGCGTATTTATTCCCATCACTCTCTGCTCCAGTGGAGCTCCTCTTCTAATTACTCTTATCATGCACAAACACGGTGTGGAGCCCATTTCATGGGAAGCCAATTAAAGCTCCTGAAATATTCCTGGAATGAGGCTTCATGGCGATATTAAAAATGCAGCGATGTGGGGGGTGTAGGTTCGATTCCCAACCTGAAAAAATACAACCTTTCCAACAATATTTCCACTCGGTTTCCAAGGGTTTTCAGTATTTTATAATTGATTATCCTCTAGATAGGACATCAATATCTGATCAGTGGGGGGTCTGACAACTGGGAACCCCGCCCATCAGCTCCCGTGAGTGCCGCTACCTTCTCTCCGCTCATCAAGCACAGCGCTGTACATTGTATAGCTACGTATCGTAAGGGGCTGGGCTGCGTCTGGGCCTCGAGACATCAAATGGTCTAGAAAACGGAACAGAGACCAAAAGAAAGAATTCAGGACCGCCGGCCCAATACAATATAATTTAGGAAAAAATACTGGTGTAAAATTGTAACTAAAATAAGAAGCATCTCCAGGCCCGGTGCAGGCTTCAGATTTTAGTGGGCGGAAAAAACAGACGCAAAAAATCTCATCCCTCACCAGCAACCTTTCTTCTACATAGGAGCAGTATTATAGTAGTTATATTCTTGTACATAGGAGGCAGTATTATAGTAGTTATATTCTTGTACATAGGATCAGTATTATAGTAGTTATAGTCTTGTACATAGGAGCAGTATTATAGTAGTTATATTTTTGTACATAGGAGCAGTATTATAGTAGTTATATTCTTGTACATAGGAGCAGTATTATAGTAGTTATATTCTTGTACATAGGAGCAGTATTATAGTAGTTATATTCTTGTACATAGGAGCAGTATTATAGTAGTTATATTCTTGTATATAGGAGCAGTATTATAGTAGTAATATTCTTGTACATAGGAGCAGTATTATAGTAGTTATATTCTTTTACATAGGAGCAGTATTAAAGTAGAAATATTCTTGTACATAGGAGCAGTATTTATAGTAGTTATATTCTGTACATAGGAGCAGTATTATTAGTAGTTATATTCTTGTACATAGGAGCAGTATTATAGTAGTTATATTCTTGTACATAGAAGCAGTATTATAGTAGTTATATTCTTGTACATAGGGAGCAGTATTATAGTAGTTATATTCTTGTACATAGGAGCAGTATTATAGTAGTTATATTCTTGTACATAGGAGCAGTATTATAGTAGTAATATTCTTGTACATAGGAGCAGTATTATAGTAATTATATTCTTGTACATAAGAGCAGTATTATAGTAGTTATATTCTTTACATAAGAGCAGTATTATAGTAGTTATATTCTTGTACATAGGAGCAGTATTATAGTAGTTATATTCTTGTACATGGGAGGCAGTATTATATTAGTTATATTCTTGTACATAGGAGGCAGTATTACAGTAGTTATATTCTTCTACATAGGAGGCAGTGTTATAGTAGTTATATTCTTGTACATAGGATCAGTATTATAGTAGTTATATTCTTGTACATAGGAGGCAGTATTATAGTAGTATATTCTTGTTACATAGGAGCAGTTATTATATTAGTATATTCTTGTACATAGGAGCAGTATTATAGTAGTTATATTCTTGTACATAGGGAGCAGTATTATAGTAAGTTATATTCTTGTACATAGGAGCAGTATTATAGTAGTTATATTCTTGTACATAGGAGCAGTATTATAGTAGTAATATTCTTGTACATAGGAGCAGTATTATAGTAATTATATTCTTGTACATAAGAGCAGTAATATAGTAGTTATATTCTTGTACATGGGAGGCAGTATTATAGTAGTTATATTCTTGTACATAGGAGCAGTATTATAGTAGTTTATTCTTGTACATAGGGGAAGCAGTATTATAGTAGTTATATTCTTGTACATAGGTGCAGTATTATAGCAGTTATATTCTTGTACATAGGAGCAGTATTATAGTAGTTATATCTTGTTACATAGGGAGCAGTATTATAGTAGTTATATTCTTTTACATAGGAGCAGTATTATAGTAGTTATATTCTTGCACATAGGGAACAGTATTATAGTAGTTATATTCTTGTACATAGGAGCAGTATTATAGTAGTTATATTCTTGTACATAGGAGCAGTATTATAGTAGTTATATTATTGTACATAGGAGGCAGTATTATAGTAGTTATATTCTTGTACATAGGAGCAGTATTATATTAGTTATATTGTTCTACATAGGAGGCAGTGTTATAGTAGTTATATTCTTGTACATAGGAGCAGTATTATAGTAGTTATATTCTTGTACATAGGAGCAGTATTATAGTAGTTATATTCTTGTACATAGGAGCAGTATTATAGTAGTTATATTCTTGTACATAGGAGGCAGTATTATAGTAGTTATATTCTTATACATAGGAGCAGTATTACTGAGCAGCTTTTATAATTGAACTTTGTCTCTGAGCATTTTTCCTCCATTTGTATGAACATCCAGACGCTGTATTGATATTATCAGGGACAATGTTTCTTCTCTATGGGGCCACTCTAAGTAATGATATACCTATTACATACTGTTGTCACTTGTTACATGTAACTGCCCCTGTGGCTCATTAGGGCACTGACTGTGCTAATTTACGTGAGTGAGATATATGTTATAGACTCGCAATCTGCGACAAGTGTTTTTAAATATTGTAAATGATGTGGAAGGAGGAGAAAGCACTTATTAATCTTATACAGGGAGCACTGACTTTAAATTCCTGTGTTTAATGTAAGAAAATAAAAGTGTGGTTTTATCTCCGTACCCACTGGGTCTGTATAATAAAAGAGCTCTCTCGTGTCTTACTATATTTAACGGCTTAATTCTTTTATCCTGCCTGCAAAGTGCTAGCTATAAGATACTATTAGAATGTTATTCAGGAAATGATTCCGAAAATATTGGAAAGAAACATAATTTAGTATCTTTACATTTTCATATTAAATTGACCCCCAGGGGATATATAGTTTATTATTATTATTATTATTTGCAGCATTAATATGGCTCCCTTCTTCCTTCTATTATTGATATAACACTGCATGCTCTATTTTCGTGGTACAGAGCTCCAATGCCAGTGCATTGACATATGAAGTAAAATTTTGTCTGTGTGCAGCCACGATTACGGGGTGCTTTAGTTTATATTTAATACTATTTTATTACTAAATTCAGTATATCTGTATTCAATGAGCTCCTGATCTCCCCCTAGTGGTGACTGCTAGCAAACAACATTGTATGATGGAACTTTATATCTACAGGGGATCTGGAACTCTGTATCAAGTAATTGCAGCTTCAACTATTATAAAACCATGTAAAAAAATAAGTTTGCGCTGAATGTAATCCAACATTATCCACTGTCAGCCTGAATTCACAAAAAGCTCAGATCTACACTTATTTCATGAGCTACATCTTAGCATAAGAAGGTTTACAGTATTAGTAATCACTGACAATGAGTAGATTTTTGCTAATTCATATGGTTATGTATGCGCCGCATAGATGGGGGCGCTGTTGCATGGATATCTATGTGATGTTTCCATGGTGAAAAGTGGTACTGCAAGCGATGTGAACTTGAAATGACTTCAAACTATAAAGCAGGGATCAGTAACCTCTGGTACTCCAGATGTTCTGAAACTACAACTCCCAGAATCCTCCTTTCACTTTTGTGGGAGTTACTGAAAGAGTTTGCATGCTGGGAGTTGTAGTTTCACAGCAGCTGGAGCGCTGAAGGTTGCTGATCTCTGCTATAAAGCATGCCCCAAATTTGAGATATCTCTCTGTAACTTTATATAATGAACATATTTTTTTGCACTGTGTTACCCCACATCACTTCCAGGTCTAATGTTTTTGGGAAAAACATATTTCTCTATAGCCTTGCTGATTAAAAATGCAAATTGGCTCTCCCCCAGAAGATAGAAACTGCCTCTCTAGTGCCACCTATAGGTGGCTAGCCAGTAGCTGTTATCCCTAGTCATTCATTTTCATGTTAGCAACCTATAGGTGGCACTAGGGAGACATTATTCTTTCTTCTTGATGAGAACTAATTTTCATACAGCTTTGGATGTGACTAGAGTATAAGATACAATGAATTATGCAATCCAATAGGGTCATGATGCTAAAACTTTTGCATACTTCTGCTAAACATAGAAATCCATAATATCCTTTCCAATCCCGTAATGATCCAGCTTTACATTGACTTCTATAAACATTGCATGTAAATTGCATCATTTAAAGCATGGATTCTCGACCTGCGGCCCTACAGCTGTTGTAGAAGTACAACTCTCATCATGCCCTGCTGTAGGCTGATATGTGTCGGCTCTCCGGGCATGCTGGGAGTTGTAGTTTTGCAACAGCTGGAGGGCTGCAGGTTGGGCCTCCATGGTGTAATCAAAGCTAATTGACTTGCATTCACCAGGAATTGCACAGGTTTAGGGTTCTGGGCGTTTATGCAAAATCTGTAACAAGTCGCGCACCTACTAATTGGCATTTGGAATGTGGCGTCTTCCAATAAAGTAAAGGGCCCTTTGGGATTCCCTTTGGGGGGCAGTTACAACCTCTGCACTCCTTACACCTACAACCCTCAGCGTAAATGACAATCGTATGATTTACAGTATTCTGACAGGGTGCAATACCGCCACATGCTGCTAGGTGGCACTGTCACTCCACACAAGGAGGACTTGCATGCATTAACCTGAAAACATGAATTCATCATGTCTGCACGTCGCCTCCTGTGTGATTCAGTGCTTGTAAGTTCAGTGAAACAATATGGATGGAGGTGTTCGAGATTCAATATGCTTACTCTCCTCCACGCGATGCGAGAGTAATCAATAAAGGTGTTGAAGCTTCTCGGGGCAACGCTTCTCCAGTCCCAAGACACATGAGTGATGCTGCGGGGCCCGGGCCATTTAATGTGCGAGTTACAGACCTCCTTCATTATGTATATCACATCTGCTGCTTGTCCTTGACATAATCGCCGTGGTAAGCGCGTTCCAGCGGTTTATACATTATATATGTGCGCTCAGGGCTCTGGACAGGAGACGGATTTCAGTGCATGTCATCCCTTACAGTTTAACTGGAAATTGGGGTAAAAATAAATAAATAAAAAAATCTGACAAGGTCGTTTGAAAATGAGTGAGTTTTTAAAAATTTGGTCCTCCGCTCAGTGGTTCACCAGAATAAGCCCCATTGTGTAAATATGTGCTATTCTTGATGATAATGGCGCAGGGCGTCGCCCCTTCTAGAAGGGATTTGGGTCTCAATGCAGTCCTATATAACTATATGCGAGGGCTAGCCAACCAGCTGTTGTAAAACTACAACTCCCACCATGCCCTGCTGTAGGCTGATAGCTGTAGGCTGACTGGGCATGCTGGGAGTTGTAGTTTAGCAACAGCTGGAGAGCTGCAGGTTGGCCATCCCTGCTATATGGGTATAATTGCAACCTCTGCATCCCCCCCTGGAAATTGGGGGCGCCCCCTTATAGTCTCAGACCAGCTCATCAGACCATGCAGACCATGACCCTTAGTAGTGGAAGTCGATCCGCATTTCAAGATAAATTAGATTCGCCGCTAAGCCGAATTTCCTCCTGCTTCGTGGTAGCAAATCGATTTAACCTGAAACAGTGTAAAAAAAAACAAAAAAAAAAAAATCATACTGAGCTAAAAAAAATAAAATTTAATCCTACTTACCGCCTCCATTTGCTTTCGACCACCTTAATTGAAGAGCTCGGCTGAAATCCTGTGCGTGGTGACGTATGATTTTGCACCAAATCTTCAAGCAAGATGGTGGCGGCCAGCCCGTCGGGAGCAAATGGAGGCGGTAAGTAGGATTTAATTTTTTTTCTGTTAATTTTACCCTGTTTTTACTCTCAGAGGTAACGTGGTATCTGAGTGATACAATGATGGGGAGCGGCGCTATCCCGGTTCCCTGTCATTGCTCCTGCTTCTTCCAAAAAAAGTAAGTAATTCGTCACAGAGCTAATTTTTTGGTAAAATTCGGCAAAGCAGCTGAATCAAATTTTGAAGAAATTAGCTCATCTCTAGCCCTTAGGTTAGATAGACCTCAGCCTCTACAGAGCGCACACTCCAACATTTGACTCTCCACTGGCACGCCCCCAGATACGTCCACATTTACATAAGCCGTATTTAGGCAGAAAATAAGATCAGACACAGAAACAAAGGAACGTAGTAAAACATGGGTGTAAAAAAGGTCAAAGAAAAAGTTCCTGGCGGCCATTGTTCATGGGGATGTACTGTATATCATTGGGTGGAGGCAGCGACGGTGCAGGAGTCTGATGATATGCAGCTACCCAAACCGATTTGGGCATTGACTGATTTGTATTAAAGTTACCCCAAAAATTATTGCACAGTCTAACAGAGGGTCCAACGTAACAGGGTCGACCCTAAGCTGACTGATTCCTATAATACTCAGAGAAGTAAGGAAGGTTTCAGGTGCAGGAAGCTTCCTCCCGGAGTCCCGTCCAAGTGGTTTCAGACCTTGAGATGCTGGACTAGATAGGATTCTCCAGTTTTCTAATGGATCAGTTCTTTAACCTCCTTCAGACTCTCAGGGTCTTATTTAGGGTTTATGCTGCCCTAGGCATGTTTACTGCTCACGCCCCCTATTATTTTGGCTATAGCCGCCTATGGACTTCAGGGTATACAGTAACTGCATAAAATGATCTTGACCATGCGGTAAATAATGTTGTTGAGAATGCACTTAGTTTCATTGCTGTGGTTTTGTGATTTGGTTATTGCAATTCTACAAGTGAAATACTGTACATTTATGTTACATTTTTGACCTAGAAAAATTACATGCCAAAACCGTAGCAAACCCAGAAAAACTGAGTGTGTTTTTTTTTTTTTTTAATATTGAGGAGCTTTACTACTGTAGGGTCAGTGTGTGGTTCGTGGAATGGTCTGTGTGCAGAGAAATCCTCTCTGCTTGTTGGCAATCTACATACGAGCCATATACTTGCTTCATCTTACTCCTTATCTGACGGCTCTGGTGTCTCCTTGTCGCTTACTTTGGTTTATCGCAGCTACAAGTCAGGGGATTTAACCCTTTCAATGTCTTCCTGAAAAGATTACTGTTACAACAGCAGTGTGAGGATTAAACTTCTGACTAGTAGCCAGTGGTGTCCCTTTAATCTAGGCATACCATGTGGCTTCTACGGTTCCCGGCAGGATGGGGAGGTCAGACGCTGGATTCTTTCCTCTTCTCTGGGCAAGAAATCAATGTTTTTTTTTGTTTTTGTTTTTTTCATGTAGTGGCCACTAGTTAGAGCTCAGAGGAAAGTGATCAATAATAAGCTAATTAATTTCCATGCACTCAGTTCCCCCTAGTGGTGGCTGCAGGCAAACAGCTTTCTAATAAATGAGAACCATATTTAAAGGGTTTCTGTCACCAGTTTTTTCGGTATGAATCAGGCTGACATTAGAGATGTGCTAATGTCACCTGATTCCAAATATATATCTGTTTTATTTACTGGTGCCCCCATTTTTATATAAAATGAACTTTTATTTTATGCTAATAAGGCCTCTAGGTGCAAGGGGCGTTACCCCTGCTCCTAGAGGCTCTGTTGATTGACAGGACCAGGCAGAGAAGAAACACTCCATTCATCATAGCTTGCAAGGACCTTCAATGATGTCCTGACCATGTGATCAGTCACATGGTTTAGGAGGAGACAGGCTGTTTGTGTGATCCTAACCATGTGACTGATCACATGGTCATGACATCATTAAAGGCCCTTGCAAGCTATGGTGAATGGATT
Organism: Rhinella marina; assembly: GCA_900303285.1. Lineage (NCBI taxonomy): Eukaryota > Metazoa > Chordata > Amphibia > Anura > Bufonidae > Rhinella > Rhinella marina. The sequence continues at coordinate 12,680 of ONZH01017960.1, forward strand.
GTTTCTTCTCTGCCTGGTCCTGTCAATCAGCAGAGCCTCTAGGAGCAGGGGTAACGCCCCTTGCACCTAGAGGCCTTATTAGCATAAAATAAAAGTTCATTTTATATAAAAATAGGGGCAGCAGTAAAAAAAACGGATATATATTTGGAATCAGGTGGCATTAGCACATCTCTAATGTCAGCCTGATTCATACCGAAAAAACTGGTGACAGAAACCCTTTAACAGTGTATATATAGTGAGGAACACAGTGCTCAGAATGAACACCATAGTTTTGAAGCACCTGTTATACTTTTTAGTTGAATTAAGTGGGTGAGAGCAATGTTTTTTTATTATATTTTTTATTACATTTAGTTCCACTTTAAAAAGATTTTTTTTTAGACAACTGGGGCATTCCAGCTTCATTCTTCATTGCCTGGAAGTGATTGATGGACACATATGGGGAAAATGGGTGGGGGGGTCAATAGTAAGTTTTGCTGTGGGGCCCTATGAGATCTGTGGATGCCCCTGCTTGAATCTATATAAACAATTAGTAATAAGGAGACTTGAGAAACAGATCTAAGAAGCAGGGAAAAAAAAAATCAACATTGCTCATTGGTTTTCTCTGTGAAGTGCCGCCCCCTCCCTTCTGACACCCTAGGCACGTGCCCTCATGTGCCTTGTTTTAAATACGGCCCTGCAGAAACATTTGACATGGGGTAAGCAAACATGTCTGGGATTAATTAATACATGGATTCGAATAGCAGGCTGGCAAATAAGCAGCTGGGTGTAATCAGTCCTTCCGTCACAATGCCTCCTGACCTTTGAGTTACTGCAGACCCTGGCCCAGTTTTGCATTTCAGAGGGTTGACATCACAGCTGTCAGGCTGCTACTTTCCATACAGTTCTCAGGAGGACGCCGCTTCCCTGTCAGTTCCCCTCCGATAAGATCAAAGTCAGACGTGCGGAGCTCGGCTGTCAGCATCTTGGAGCATCTCCCCTGACACCTGCCTGGAATCGTGTAATATTAAATACACAGCTCACACCACGGCTCCGCTCTAGTGCGGGGTTCAACTTTAATATTCAGAGCTGCTGACCGTGCAAAATGGTTGCCGCCTGATACAAAACTGCAAGTGAAACTCCGGTGCCTGCCACTAGGGGGAACCAAACACAATGCAAATGTCGTCAATGGTGATAATAGAGGATTAGAACACAATAACAGAAGCTTTTTCTTATGACTTGATATTCTCCCACAGTCCTTGGTTTCCCTGGATCCCTTTTATCACTTTCTTGGAATTATTCTGCCTTGACCAGGATCATATTACAAGTAACAAATGTCAGTAATGTGACAACCACCATAATAAAGAAAGTGTTCGGCCCGAGGGGGTCACTCCCAGTTACAGCTATAAATGTGACATTGCTGTGATATGTGACACCACTTGATACAATTGAAAAACATTCAAAATTGCAGTTCGGGAGATGGGCTAAGTGAAGGGACCATTAAAGTATTACTGTTATTAGTGACCACATCATCTGTATATAATATATTAACTCATATACGTGTGTGTATACCTATAATTTGCATGCTAAATGGAGTAGTTGTGCTGGCTAAAATATTTATTTTTTACAGTTAACATATAGAATGAATCTAGTAAAAAGTATAATCTCTACAAACTGCACACTATAGTACTGATCCTGAATTACATCCTGTATTATACTCCAGAGCTGCACTCACTATTCTGCTGGTGCAGTCACTGTGTACATACATTACTTATCCTGTACTTATCCTGAATTACATCCTGTATTATACTCCAGAGCTGCACTCACTATTCTGCTGGTGCAGTCACTGTGTACATACATTACTTATCCTGTACTGATCCTGAATTACATCCTGTATTATACTCCAGAGCTGCACTCACTATTCTGCTGGTGCAGTCACTGTATACATACATTACTTATCCTGTACTGATCCTGAGTTACATCCTGTATTATACTCCAGAGCTGCACTCACTATTCTGCTGGTGCAGTCACTGTGTACATATATTACTTATCCTGTACTGGTCCTGAGTTACATCCTGTATTATACTCCAGAGCTGCACTCACTATTCTGCTGGTGCAGTCACTGTGTACATATATTACTTATCCTGTACTGATCCTGAATACATCCTGTATTATACTCCAGAGCTGCACTCACTATTCTGCTGGTGCAGTCACTGTGTACATACATTACTTATCCTGTACTGATCCTGAGTTACATCCTGTATTATACCCCAGAGCTGCACTCACTATTCTGCTGGTGCAGTCACTGTGTACATGCATTACTTATCCTGTACTGATCCTGAATTACATCCTGTATTATACTCCAGAGCTGCACTCACTATTCTGCTGGTGCAGTCACTGTGTACATGCATTACTTATCCTGTACTGATCCTGAATTACATCCTGTATTATACTCCAGAGCTGCACTCACTATTCTGCTGGTGCAGTCACTGTGTACATGCATTACTTTTCCTGTACTGATCCTGAGTTACATCCTGTATTATACTCCAGAGCTGCACTCACTATTCTGCTGGTGCAGTCACTGTGTACATAGACCTCAAAAGAGCAGAGTATGCAAGATGGCCCAGGTATCTCACAGAACTGGAAGACGTCTGCAAGGAAGAATGGAGGAAAACCCCTCAAACAAGAACTGAAAGAATCTTGGCTGCTACAAAAAGTGTTTACAAGCTGTGATACTTGCCATAGGGGGAGCTACTAGGTACTAACCATGCAGGGTGCTCAAAGTCTTGCTTCAGTCTCTTTTCCTTTTCTGTTATTTTGAAAATGTAAAAGATGAAAATGTAAAATTGTTTTTTCTTAAAGCACAAAGCGGTTCCGGCCCCACACGTGCACCTGCGGCAGCACGGATCCGGCGGGACCCTTCACCCGCCGGATCCGTGCTGCCATTAGTGTGAAAGGGGCCTAACAGTAATTTTGACCAGGGGTGCATAAACTTTTTATGTTGACAATTCCTGAAACACCCTGTGCTGAATTAACATTGCAATGACTTGATGAAACATGAACAGAAGAGTCAAATCCTTTAAACACATCTTGTAACCCTCACCCTCCGGTGCTTTCCGCAGTTAATTGTAATATGACTGATTACATCAGATACCATGGTTTTGAGAAACATTCACAGAACAAAGAGAATGTGTTGCTCTAGAAATCTTTAATTGTTCTCCTCACAGATAAAATCTCAAACCACTTGAGACATAAAGGAAAGAATCAAAGGAAAACAAATCAGCGACTGATAAATATCTACCCCCCCATGTACAATGGATGTAAACAATGACAATATCTGCTTGTATTTCCTGCATCTCTGCATTATTGCGGTGTTATGACAAGTGTTGTCACCGCAAAGACTAATTTCCTCGGGCTTCGTGGTAACTAATCAGTTTTCCTCATACACTCGCTCGCGCAGAGGCCGTCCGTTCCTCTCTTGGGTGGAAAAGACCTGCACTGAGTGTGATGATGTCACCACGTGATCATGCTGGGAGCGTACGATGATGTCATCACGCTCAGCACAGGTCCTTTAGCAGGTCTTTTCCACTCAAGAGAAGAGCGGACGGCCTCTGCGCAAGCATGTGTATGAGGTGAGTGATTTATTATTATTATTTTTTTTTACCAAATGGTCATATCGCTCTAGTGTATTCCTATTTTTAATGGCTGTGCGCTTGATTCACGTGCTTTGATATCACAGTGTGCATTATTCCTATTGTTACTGTTCTATGGAATCACTGTGTGCTCTATTCCTATACTGTGACATCACTGTGTGCACTATTCCTATACTGTGACATCACTGTGTGCACTGTTCCTATACTGTGACATCACCGTGTGCACTATTCCTATACCGTGACATCACTATGTGCATTATTCCTATACTGTGACATCACTGTGTGCACTAATCCTATACTGTGACATCACTGTGTGCACTATTCCTATACTGTGACATCACTGTGTGCACTGTACCGATACTGTGACATCACTGTGTGCACTAATCATATACTGTGACATCACTGTGTGCACTGTACCGATACTGTGACATCACTGTGTGCACTATTCCTATACTGTGACATCACTATGTGCACTATTCCTATATTTTGACATTATTGTGTGCACTAATCCTATACTGTGACATCACTGTGTGCACTGTTCCGATACTGTGACATCACCGTGTGCACTGTTCCTATACTGTGACATCACTGTGTGCACTGTTCCTATACTGTGACATCACTGTGTGCACTATTCCTATACTGTGATATCACTGTGTGCACTGTTCCTATACTGTGACATCACTGTGTGCACTGTTCCTATACTGTGACATCACTGTGTGCACTGTTCCTATACTGTGACATCACTGTGTGCACTATTCCTATACCGTGACATCACTTTGTGCACTATTCCTATACTGTGACATCACTGTGTGCACTGTTCCTATACTGTGACATCACCGTGTGCACTATTCCTATACTGTGACATCACCGTGTGCACTATTCCTATACTGTGACATCACTGTGTGCACTGTACCGATACTGTGACATCACTGTGTGCACTATTCCTATACTGTGACATCACTATGTGCACTATTCCTATACTGTGACATCACTGTGTGCACTATTTCTATATTTTGACATTATTGTGTGCACTAATCCTATACTGTGACATCACTGTGTGCACTGTTCCGATACTGTGACATCACTGTGTGCACTAATCCTATACTGTGACATCACTATGTGCACTATTCCTATACTGTGACATCACCGTGTGCACTATTCCTATACTGTGACATCACTGTGTGCACTATTCCTATACTGTGACATCACTGTGTGCACTGTTCCTATACTGTGACATCACTGTGTGCACTATTCCTATACTGTGACATCACTGTGTGCACTGTTCCTATACTGTGACATCACTGTGTGCACTATTCCTATACTGTGACATCACCGTGTGCACTGTTCCTATACTGTGACATCACTGTGTGCACTGTTCCTACACTGTGACATCACTGTGTGCACTATTCCTATACTGTGACATTGCTGTGTGCACTAATCATATACTGTGACATCACTGTGTGCACTAATCCTATACTGTGACATCCCTGTGTGCACTATTCCTATACTGTGACATCACTGTGTGCACTGTTCCTATACTGTGACATCACTGTGTGCACTGTTCCTATACTGTGACATCACTGTGTGCACTATTCCTATACTGTGACATCACCGTGTGCACTGTTCCTATACTGTGACATCACTGTGTGCACTGTTCCTATACTGTGACATCACTGTGTGCACTAATCCTATACTGTGACATCCCTGTGTGCACTATTCCTATACTGTGACATCACTGTGTGCACTGTTCCTATACTGTGACATCACTGTGTGCACTGTTCCTATACTGTGACATCACTGTGTGCACTGTTCCTATACTGTGACATCACTGTGTGCACTATTCCTATACCGTGACATCACTTTGTGCACTATTCCTATACTGTGACATCACCGTGTGCACTGTTCCTATACTGTGACATCACCGTGTGCACTATTCCTATACTGTGACATCACTGTGTGCACTGTTCCTATACTGTGACATCACTGTGTGCACTGTTCCTATACTGTGACATCACTGTGTGCACTGTTCCTATACTGTGACATCACCGTGTGCACTGTTCCTATACTGTGACATCACTGTGTGCACTGTTCCTATACTGTGACATCACTGTGTGCACTATTCCTATACTGTGACATTGCTGTGTGCACTATTCCTATACTGTGACATCACTGTGTGCACTGTTCCTATACTGTGACATCACTGTGTGCACTATTCCTATACTGTGACATCACTGTGTGCACTGTTCCTATACTGTGACATCACTGTGTGCACTGTTCCTATACTGTGACATCACTGTGTGCACTGTTCCTATACTGTGACATCACTGTGTGCACTGTTCCTATACTGTGACATCACTGTGTGCACTGTTCCTATACTGTGACATCACTGTGTGCACTGTTCCTATACTGTGACATCACTGTGTGCACTATTCCTATACTGTGACATCACCGTGTGCACTATTCCTATACTGTGACATCACTGTGTGCACTATTCCTATACTGTGACATCACTGTGTGCACTATTCCTATACTGTGATCACGTGTGCACTTCCCTTGCACTATTCCTATACTGTGACATCACTGTGTGCACTATTCCTATACTGTGACATCACCGTGTGCACTATTCCTATACTGTGACATCACTGTGTGCACTATTCCTATACTGTGACATCACTGTGTGCACTGTTCCTATACTGTGACATCACTGTGTGCACTATTCCTATACTGTGACATCACCGTGTGCACTATTCCTATACTGTGACATCACCGTGTGCACTATTCCTATACTGTGACATCACTGTGTGCACTGTTCCTATACTGTGACATCACTGTGTGCACTGTTACTATACTGTTAGTGATGAGCAAAGTTCTTGAAAATTGGATTTGGCTGGTTCGCCGAATTTTACACAAAAATATTGCCTGTCGAATTACTTCATCATGAAGTGCATTTCTTTGTAAGTAGTGGGTGCAATGACAGGGAGCGATGAATGCGCCACCGCTGATCGCGGCATCTGACTTTAATATTAAGAACCATAATTAAAAAAATAAATAAAATCATATTCACCTCATCCGCTTGAGTCCAAAAAGCCGGCCGCCACCATCGTGATTGAAGATCCAGTGCAAAATCTCGTGCGGCGCGTCATGACATCATCACGTCAGCTGGCGTGGTGATGTCATACATTTCACGACTAATCTTAAATCAAGATGGCGGCGGCGGGCTTGTCGCTTTAAAATGGACGAGGTGAGTATGATTTATATTTTTTTTACCCTATTTCGGAGAAAATCGATTCATTACCACAAAGCACGAGGTAATTCAGCTTCATAACGAATCGAATTTTCGGATTCGGATCGAAGTCCACTTCGTACAGTTCGATTCGCTCCAAACTAATCACTGTGTGCACTAGTTCTGTACTGTGATGTCACTGTGAGCATTATTGTTCTACGGTGACATCACTGTAATGTATGCATTATTAGTGTACTGTGACATCACTGTGTGCATAAGTCTTGTACTGTGTGCATAAGTCTTGTACTCTGACATCACCGTGCGCTTAAGTCTTGTACTCTGACATCACTGTGTGCTTAAGTCTTGTACTCTGACATCACTGTGTGCTTAAGTCTTGTACTCTGACATCACTATGTGCTTAAGTATTGTACTCTTACATCACTGTGTGCTTAAGTCTTGTACTCTGACATCACTGTGTGCTTAAGTTTTGTACTCTGACATCACTGTGTGCTTAAGTCTTGTACTCTGACATCACTGTGTGCTTAAGTCTTGTACTCTGACATCACTGTGTGCTTAAGTCTTGTACTCTGACATCACTGTGTGCTTAAGTCTTGTACTGTGACATCACTTTGTGTATAAGTCTTGTACTCTGACATCACCGTGTGCTTAAATCTTGTACTCTGACATCACTGTGTGCTTAAGTCTTGTACTCAGACATCATTGTGTGCATAAGTCTTGTACTCTGACATCATTGTGTGCATAAGTCTTGTACTCTGACATCACTGTACTGTATGCATTATTAGTGTACTGTGACATCACTGTGTGCATAAGTCTTGTACTGTGACATCACTGTGTGCATATGTCCTGTACTTTGACATCACTGTGTGCATAAGTCAGGTACTCTGACATCACTGTGTGCATAAGTCTTGTACTGTGACATCACTGTGTGCACAAGTCTTGTACTCTGACATCACTGTGTGCTTAAGTCTTGTACTGTGATATCACCGTGTGCATAAGTCTTGTACTGTGACATCATTGTGTGCTTAAGTCTTGTACTCTGACATTGTGTGCATAAGTCTTGTACTGTGACATCACCGTGTGCTTAAGTCTTGTACTGTGACATCATTGTGTGCATAAGTCTTGTACTGTGACATCATTGTGTGCATAAGTCTTGTACTTTGACATCACTGTGTGCTTAAGTCTTGTACTGTGACATCACTGTGAGCATTATTCCTGTACTATGACATCACTGTGTGCATACGTCTTGTACTGTGACATCACTGTGAGCATTATTCCTGTACGGTGACATTACTGTGTGCTTAAGTCTTGTACTCTGACGTCATTGTGTGCATAAGTCTTGTACGGTGACATCACTGTGTGCATAAGTCTTGTACTGTGACATCACTGTGAGCATTATTCCTGTACGGTGACATCACTGTGTAAATACGTCTTGTACTGTGACATCACTGTGAGCATTATTCCTGTACGGTGACATCACTGTGTGCATACGTCTTGTACTGGGACATCACCGTGTGCTTAAGTCTTGTACTGTGACATCACCGTGTGCTTAAGTCTTGTACTCTGACATCACCGTGTGCTTAAGTCTTGTACTCTGACATCATTGTGTGCATAAGTCTTTTACTGTGACATCACCGTGCGCTTAAGTCTTGTACTGTGACATCACTGTGAGCATTATTCCTGTACGGTGACATCACTGTGTGCATACGTCTTGTACTGGGACATCACCGTGTGCTTAAGTCTTGTACTGTGACATCACCGTGTGCTTAAATCTTGTACTCTGACATCATTGTGTGCTTAAGTCTTGTACTCTGACATCACCGTGTGCATAAGTCTTGTACTGTGACATCACTGTGTGCTTAAGTCTTGTACTCTGACATCATTGTGTGCTTAAGTCTTGTACTCTGACATCATTGTGTGCATAAGTCTTGTACTCTGACATCATTTTGTGCATAAGTCTTGTACTCTGACATCACTGTACTGTATGCATTATTAGTGTACTGTGACATCACTGTGTGCATAAGTCTTGTACTGTGACATCACTGTGTGCATATGTCCTGTATTTTGACATCACTGTGTGCATAAGTCAGGTACTCTGACATCACTGTGTGCATAACTCTTGTACTGTGACATCACTGTGTGCACAAGTCTTGTACTCTGACATCACTGTGTGCTTAAGTCTTGTACTGTGATATCACTGTGTGCACAAGTCTTGTACTCTGACATCACTGTGTGCATAAGTCTTGTACTGTGACATCATTGTGTGCTTAAGTCTTGTACTGTGACATCACTGTGTGCATAAGTCTTGTACTCTGACATCACTGTGTGCATAAGTCTTGTACTGTGACATCATTGTGTGCTTAAGTCTTGTACTGTGACATCACCGTGTGCTTAAGTCTTGTACTGTGACATCATTGTGTGCATAAGTCTTGTACTCTGACATTGTGTGCATAAGTCTTGTACTGTGACATCACCGTGTGCTTAAGTCTTGTACTTTGACATCACTGTGTGCTTAAGTCTTGTACTGTGACATCACTGTGTGCACAAGTCTTGTACTCTGACATCACTGTGTGCTTAAGTCTTGTACTGTGATATCACTGTGTGCACAAGTCTTGTACTCTGACATCACTGTGTGCATAAGTCTTGTACTGTGACATCATTGTGTGCTTAAGTCTTGTACTGTGACATCACTGTGTGCACAAGTCTTGTACTCTGACATCACTGTGTGCATAAGTCTTGTACTGTGACATCATTGTGTGCTTAAGTCTTGTACGGTGACATCACCGTGTGCTTAAGTCTTGTACTGTGACATCATTGTGTGCATAAGTCTTGTACTCTGACATTGTGTGCATAAGTCTTGTACTGTGACATCACCGTGTGCTTAAGTCTTGTACTTTGACATCACCGTGTGCTTAAGTCTTGTACTCTGACATCATTGTGTGCATAAGTCTTGTACAGTGACATCACTGTGTGCTTAAGTCTTGTACTGTGATATCACCGTGTGCATAAGTCTTGTACTGTGACATAATTGTGTGCTTAAGTCTTGTACTGTGACATCACCGTGTGCTTAAGTCTTGTACTGTGACATCATTGTGTGCATAAGTCCTGTACTTTGACATCACTGTGTGCTTAAGTCTTGTACTCTGACATCATTGTGTGCATAAGTCTTGTACGGTGACATCACTGTGTGCTTAAGTCTTGTACTGTGATATCACCGTGTGCATAAGTCTTGTACTCTGACATAATTGTGTGCTTAAGTCTTGTACTCTGACATTGTGTGCATAAGTCTTGTACTGTGACATCACCGTGTGCTTAAGTCTTGTACTGTGACATCATTGTGTGCATAAGTCTTGTACTTTGACATCACTGTGTGCTTAAATCTTGTACTGTGACATCACTGTGAGCATTATTCCTGTACGGTGACATCACTGTGTGCATACGTCTTGTACTGTGACATCACTGTGAGCATTATTCCTGTACGGTGACATTACTGTGTGCTTAAGTCTTGTACTCTGACGTCATTGTGTGCATAAGTCTTGTACGGTGACATCACTGTGTGCATAAGTCTTGTACTGTGACATCACTGTGAGCATTATTCCTGTATGGTGACATCACTGTGTAAATACGTCTTGTACTGTGACATCACTGTGAGCATTATTCCTGTACGGTGACATCACTGTGTGCATACGTCTTGTACTGGGACATCACCGTGTGCTTAAGTCTTGTACTGTGACATCACCGTGTGCTTAAGTCTTGTACTCTGACATCACCGTGTGCTTAAGTCTTGTACTCTGACATCATTGTGTGCTTAAGTCATTTACTGTGACATCACCGTGCGCTTAAGTCTTGTACTCTGACATCACCGTGTGCATAAGTCTTGTACTGTGACATCACTGTGAGCTTTATTCCTGTACGGTGACATCACTGTGTGCATACGTCTTGTACTCTGACATCACCGTGTGCTTAAGTCTTGTACTGTGACATCACCGTGTGCTTAAGTCTTTTACTGTGACATCACCGTGCGCTTAAGTCTTGTACTCTGACATCACCATGTGCATAAGTCTTGTACTGTGACATCACTGTGAGCATTATTCCTGTACGGTGACATCACTGTGTGCATACGTCTTGTACTGGGACATCACCGTGTGCTTAAGTCTTGTACTGTGACATCACCGTGTGCTTAAATCTTGTACTCTGACATCATTGTGTGCATAAGTCTTGTACTCTGACATCACCGTGTGCATAAGTCTTGTACTGTGACATCACTGTGAGCATTATTCCTGTACGGTGACATCATTGTGTGCATAAGTCTTGTACTGTGACATCACTGTGTGCTTAAGTCTTGTACTGTGACATCACTGTGTGCATATGTCCTGTACTTTGACATCACTGTGTGCATAAGTCTTGTACTGTGACATCACTGTGTGCACAAGTCTTGTACTCTGACATCACTGTGCGCTTAAGTCTTGTACTGTGATATCACTGTGTGCACAAGTCTTGTACTCTGACATCACTGTGTGCATAAGTCTTGTACTGTGACATCATTGTGTGCTTAAGTCTTGTACTGTGACATCACTGTGTGCACAAGTCTTGTACTGTGACATCACCGTGTGCTTAAGTCTTGTACTTTGACATCACTGTGAGCATTATTCCTGTACGGTGACATCACTGTGTGCATACGTCTTGTACTGTGACATCACTGTGAGCATTATTCCTGTACGGTGACATTACTGTGTGCTTAAGTCTTGTACTCTGACATCATTGTGTGCATAAGTCTTGTACGGTGACATCACTGTGTGCATACGTCTTGTACTGTGACATCACTGTGAGCATTATTCCTGTACGGTGACATTACTGTGTGCTTAAGTCTTGTACTCTGACATCATTGTGTGCATAAGTCTTGTACTTTGACATCACTGTGTGCTTAAGTCTTGTACTGTGACATCACTGTGAGCATTATTCCTGTACGGTGACATCACTGTTTGCATCCGTCTTGTACTGTGACATCACTGTGAGCATTATTCCTGTACGGTGACATTACTGTGTGCTTAAGTCTTGTACTCTGACATCATTGTGTGCATAAGTCTTGTACGGTGACATCACTGTGTGCATAAGTCTTGTACTGTGACATCACTGTGTGCATATGTCCTGTACTTTGACATCACTGTGTGCATAAGTCAGGTACTCTGACATCACTGTGTGCATAAGTCTTGTACTGTGACATCACTGTGTGCACAAGTCTTGTACTCTGACATCACTGTGCGCTTAAGTCTTGTACTGTGATATCACTGTGTGCACAAGTCTTGTACTCTGACATCACTGTGTGCATAAGTCTTGTACTGTGACATCATTGTGTGCTTAAGTCTTGTACTGTGACATCACCGTGTGCTTAAGTCTTGTACTTTGACATCACTGTGAGCATTATTCCTGTACGGTGACATTACTGTGTGCTTAAGTCTTGTACTCTGACATCATTGTGTGCATAAGTCTTGTACGGTGACATCACTGTGTGCATAAGTCTTGTACGGTGACATCACTGTGTGCATAAGTCTTGTACTCTGACATTGTGTGCATAAGTCTTGTACTGTGACATCACCGTGTGCTTAAGTCTTGTACTTTGACATCACTGTGTGCTTAAGTCTTGTACTATGACATCACTGTGAGCATTATTCCTGTACGGAGACATCACTGTTTGTATCCGTCTTGTACTGTGACATCACTGTGAGCATTATTCCTGTACGGTGACATTACTGTGTGTTTAAGTCTTGTACTCTGACATCATTGTGTGCATAAGTCTTGTACGGTGACATCACTGTGTGCATACGTCTTGTACTGTGACATCACTGTGAGCATTATTCCTGTACGGTGACATTACTGTGTGTTTAAGTCTTGTACTCTGACATCATTGTGTGCATAAGTCTTGTACGGTGACATCACTGTGTGCATAAGTCTTGTACGGTGACATCACTGTGTGCATAAGTCTTGTACTGTGACATCACTGTGAGCATTATTCCTGTACAGTGACATCACTGTGTGCATACGTCTTGTACTGTGACATCACTGTGAGCATTATTCCTGTACGGTGACATCACTGTGTGCATACGTCTTGTACTGTGACATCACCGTGTGCTTAAGTCTTGTACTCTGACATCACCGTGTGCTTAAGTCTTGTACTCTTACATCACTGTGTGCTTAAGTCTTGTACTCTGACATCACCGTGTGCTTAAGTCTTGTACTCTGACATCACCATGCGCTTAAGTCTTGTACTGTGACATCACTGTGTGCCTAAGTCTTGTACTGTGACATCACTGTGAGCATTATTCCTGTACGGTGACATCACTGTGTGCATACGTCTTGTACTGTGACATCACTGAATATTCTCAATTTTAACAGGCCAGTGTTAAATATGGAGCGTCTCTAGCCCCAGCAGTACATTGGGTTACAGTGGCGTCTATAAGGCCAGCCTCTGTCCAGCCTAATATCCGCCCTTCTAAGCTTAAAATTTGCGTTCGCTTTCCTCCTTATTGGAGCAGAGTCACTAGGACAGAAAACCCAGCATGGATGTAGCGCTAAACGAGGTAATAATCACAATTAACACAAAATAGAAGTAAAATAATGGCGAGCGGTTCCACCAGGAGGGTCGGGTTCTACCGGAGGGGCCGCGAGCTGTTTACTCACAAACCGAGCAAGAACCGAAACGTGGAGGTGAAATGTAATTATAAATGGCTTAATTATGAAATGTGTGCGAGCCGTGCGAGGAGGCAGATAAAGGCGATAGGCTTTTGTAATTCCTTCCCTGTAGGACTCTTCTTCGTGTTTTCCTAAGCGCTGATCTGCTTAATGGCGCCGAAGACAGATTGCTCAATAATTCTGCTGCTTCTGAGCGAGGATCTCAGCCCCGGCTTACAACCAGCTCTGTAATTCCAGAAAGTTATCACAAGAGGCAGAGACCAAAGCACAAAGGATGGAAATTGGGTGAAAAATAGCCCCAAGTCTCACAAAAAGTACATTAAAAAGTGAGGTTATGTAGCATCGAATAAGGTTCTGTAACACAATGATATTCTCTATCTAGTGGTGTGCATCGAAGCCCATAGCAAAGATACAAATTAGCCCATGTTAGGTTCCTTGCTTACTAACATCTGTTTTATCGATGAGTGAATTTTGCAGATTTTTTTTTTTTTTTGTAAATATTAAATTCTACACAAATGAGAGAGAATTGCCAATGCTTAGCATTCTCCTGGATAAGCAACATACAAATCAGTTTTTTCTTTCCTACTGGCTTGCTGAGAGGCCTGTGTTGGGGTCTGGAGGAACTTTTTCTCTTTATGGTATATTGTAAGGGTTTTTTAAAGTAACTGATTGGTTCTCCCCTTTAATTTTGTTTAATACTTTTTAGAATAGTTTATAAGTTTCCTTTGTAATGAAGTGGGTTAGGCTACTATCACACCAGCGTTATTGCAGGATCCGGCAGGGTTCAGCAATAACGCTTCCGTTACTGATAATACAACCGTATGGATCCGTAATCCGTCATGAACTCCATTGAAAGTCAATGGAGGACGGATCCGTTTTCTATTGTATCACACCGAACGGATCCGTCCCTATTGACTTGCATTGTGGATCATGCCGGATCCGTCTTGGTGCGCATCCCCAGGACGGAAAGCAAACCGCATCATGTTGCGGTTTGCTCTCCGGTCTGGAGACGCAAGTGAACTGAACGGAATACATTTAGGAGCGCTCCGTTCTCTTCAGTTCAGTTTTGTCCCCATTGACAATGAATGGGGGCAAAACTGAAGTGCTTTTTTCTGGTATTGAGCCCCTATGACGGAACTCAATACCGGAAAATAAACGCTAGTGTGAAAGGGGCCTTAGAGATAGTACCCATCCCCCATTGTGCTGATAAGCACATTTCTGAGTGATCTCAGAGACATGAGTGATGCACACTGGAGGAGGGGCTAACAGGTTAAAACTGCTACCCACCATGTCTCAGGAGACTCCACCAGGCCTCCATCTACATAGGATGTGAGTATGATTGCCCTATTTCTTTTGTACACCCTGGGGTGTTGGCCATGTGTTATAACAAGGGTAGACAGTCATGGGTTATAGCATGATCGACGGAGTCTTCACCCCATTTAGGTTCATGATGTGTATTTACTTTTTATTATTCCATATGTGATTTCTTTGTTTTATTGTATATTGAATCACTTAGTAAATATAATTATTCACGTAGCCTACGTAAATGTATTCATTCGCAAATCTTTCAAACTCACTTAACATTACATATGGAGATCACCTAGAATATGTGCCCCAAGTATTATAGACCAGGAAATGCTTCTCTGGATTTCTGGGGAAAATGTATGAAAATTAGCATATCTCATATACAGTGGCATCGGAGAGGCTTAGCTTTATTTTCCTTTTGGAAGGAAAGATAGATTGCATATCTTTGGATTTCTGAGGACAAGACCAATCCAGAATGATTTCCCTATTTCTTTGACAGCAAAAAAAAAACAAAACAAAAAAGAAAAACATTTTCTGTTTTGTTACAAAATATTACTCAAAATAGACAAGGTCTTATAAATGTATATTTTGTGTCATAGAATGTAACTCTATATTCAAAGGTCTCTTTAGGGGAAGAGGCTCCATAGCAAAGAAGCAAATTAGCCCCTTTTCGGTTCCCTGCGCTAAAATCTGTTTCCATTGTCTCACGGACCGACCCAGTACAGCCATCCTCTCTTCAGGGGTTTGTAGAGGCTGCCTGTTTTATACAAGGGTCTGACCTGTAGCATAATATGACACTTTGTTTCAAAAACAAAATTCTGTGTCTCAAAATTGTCTGTTTTGTTACAAAATATGACTCCATGCCACAAAAACTGCATGAGTTCCATATTACATTATGTGTCACTAAATTTTATTCTGTAGTCAACAGTCTAATTAAAGAGGTTGTCCCCAAAAAATATTGTACAGTTTTCAAACTAGCACCTGGATCTGAATACTTTTGTAATTGCATGTCATTAAGAATTTTCTATAGCCGCTGAGTTATTCAATACACTGTATCTGTATAACGCCACCTGCTGTTTATTCTTTTTCTTATTTCTTTGACCTGCTCACTGAGAAGGCCGCACATGCTCAGTTTCATCCTTCAGCTGCCCCCTGAGCTGTGATAGAGAGAGCTGAGACACGCCCTCTGAGCTGTGATAGGGAGAGCTGAGACACGCCTCCTGAGCTGTGATAGGGAGAGCTGAGACACTCCTCCTGAATTGTGATAGGGAGAGCTGAGGCACGCCTCCTGAGCTGTGATAGGGAGAGCTGAGACACTCCTCCTGAGTTGTGATAGGGAGAGCTGAGACACGCCTCCTGAGCTGTGATAGGGAGAGCTGAGACATGCCTCCTGAGCTGTGACAGGGATAGCTGAGACACGCCTCCTCAGCTATGATAGGGAGAGCTGAGACACGCCTCCTCAGCTGTGATAGGAAGAGCTGAGACACGCCTCCTGAGCTGTGATAGGGAGAGGTGAGGCACGCCTCCTGAGCTGTGATAGGGAGAGCTGAGGCACGCCTCCTGAGCTGTGATAGGGAGAGCTGAGACACGCCCCCTGAGCTATGATAGGGAGAGCTGAGACACGCCTCCTCAGCTGTGATAGGAAGAGCTGAGACACGCCTCCTGAGCGGTGATAGGGAGAGCTGAGACACGCTCCCTGAGCTGTGATAGGGAGAGCTGAGACACACCTCCTGAGCTGTGACAGGGAGAGCTGAGACACGCCTCCTGAGCTCTGATAGGGAGAGCTGAGACACACCTCCTGAGCTGTGATAGGGAGAGCTGAGACACACCTCCTGAGCTGTGACAGGGAGAGCTGAGACACGCCTCCTGAGCTGTGACAGGGAGAGCTGAGACACGCCTCCTGAGCTGTGATAGGGAGAGCTGAGCCACACCTCCTGAGCTGTGATAGGGAGAGAGCCGCAACAGAAAGGACACTCCATTTGAGCTACCAGTTTGATATAAATCTAGCAGAACAATTGGAGCAATGAATGGGGAAATCTCTGGATCCATGTGAGGTACAGAGCTGGTTTTAGCTATTTTAAAAATAGATTGTCCTGTACTATATGATGTGTGATTTTTATTCTTTACATTAATCATGGGAGATCCCCTTTAAAGAGGCTCTGTCACTAGGTTGTAACCTATGTATTTAAATACATAGGTTACAAGACCTAGTGACAAACTTTAAAATCATACCTGTCATGCAGAGTTCTGCGCAGCGGTTGCGTAGATATTTAACTTAGAAAACATATGCAAATGAGCCATCGGAGCAGCGGGGGGCGGCCTCTTTCCTCTGGAGCACCGCTCCATCACCGCCCCCCCAGGCCCGAGGCACGTCCCCTCGCTATTGGCACGCCCAGTACTCTATTTGATAGACAGCGCTAGACTTACGAGTCTAGCGCTGAAATCCCGCGCATGCGTCTTAAAATATCCACTGGAGCATGCGCAGTAGCAAACACTGTAAACACTGCAAGTGCTACTGCGCATGCTCCAGTGGATATTTTAAGACGCATGCGCGGGATTTCAGCGCTAGACTCGTAAGTCTAGCGCTGTCTATCAAATAGAGTACTGGGCATGCCAATAGCGAGGGGACGTGCCTCGGGCCTGGGGGGGCGGTGATGGAGCGGTGCTCCAGAGGAAAGAGGCTGCTCCAATGGCTCATTTGCATATGTTTTCTAAGTTAAATATCTACGCAACCGCTGCGCAGAACTCTTCATGACAGGTATGATTTTAAAGTTTGTCACTAGGTCTTGTAACCTATGTATTTAAATACATAGGTTACTACCTAGTGACAGAGCCTCTTTAAGGGAAGGGGGCTCCATAGCTTTTAGGCTTGATCTAAACACACTCTGAAGCACCAAATACTGCAAGTCCTGTTGTGTCTCCTATACCAAGTTCCTTGCTCGCTACTATTGCAGTAGCTGTGGAATATACATCTGTTTGCACCAACCATTACAATGGGACAAGAGCCCTCAGGAAATGAGCCCTCAGATACAACCGCCCGCCCCACACACACACATTGACAGACCCCAAAATGGGAGGAGCTCAAGCAAAAAGGCATAAAAGTGGGTAGTTTTGTGGATGATTGTGTCCTGCGAATGAGGATTCAGATGTTGTGATCAGTTCATTGGTAGATGATGATACCCACCCCTCCCTTAAGCCCCAAATGACAACTATACTCCAATGCTGAGACCCTATGTGAAGAGACTACAGCAGAAAACCCTATAAAAGTCCTAAATCAATGAAAGTTGGGGTTGGTGTATAGTGTCCGATTGTTGCTATGTCAATGGCTCACAATTATGTAACATAATTTGTCCTCGCTGCTTGCACGGTTAGCGGAGGCCCAGGCCTTGCTCTGCTGTTCTCTATTGAGCTGCAAGCCTCCTCTGACAAGAACAGCTCTTTAGAAAGCCGGTGCTTTGTATCTGGCGTTTTTCAGAGCGAGTATGCCAAGTGATAGCTCTGTTTCCATGGCGATTCAATAATTATATAACAATGGATTTGTTACAGGAGAATGAGATCCCAAGGTAATACTTGGTGAACTGGAGAGCCCGCTGGAGAGCAGCACAGGACAGCCTGGTCCCAATAGCGGACAATGCAATTACCGGGGGACTGAATGGTCTTTGTAATGTGCCGATCATTACAGGCCGTGCATAATACAGACTGCGGCAAGGCCTGACGGGAAATCTGTGCAACAAGTAAGAGATTTGTATGCTGAGAAAAGAATACTACAGTAATGTGACCCGGCTCCTTCTGATGGTGGAGAAGACAAAATAACCTCACCTGATGGAAATCACTGAAGGAGGAAGAAGTCTTAAGATACTTCAGGATAGAACTTTTAACAAAAACCTGAATATAATTTCATCACCGCACAGTATTCGCGCTGTATTACAGACATTATATCTGCATTAAGAAACCCTTTCCCCTAACATACAGTATATAGACACATTGTATGGAGAAAAGTATCGGACTCTCCACATTCCACCGCCAGGATCCTTTCTGACCTCCCATTCTACATCCATAGGTATTAATACGGAGTTGGTCCCCCGTTGCTCCTCCGGGAAGGCCTTCTACAAGATTTTGGAGGTTCCCTATGGGAATTGTTTTCCCCTTCATCCAGAAGAACATTTGTCAGGTCAGACCCTGATGTTGGAGAAGAAGACCTGGCTCATAGTCTCCGTTCTGGTGTTGGATAGGGTTGAGGTCGGGGTTCTGTGATCCAGTTCTTCAGACTCCTCCAACCATGTCTTTATGGACTTTGCTTTGTGCACTGGGGCGCAGTCATGCTGGAAAAGAAAAGTTCTTTCCCAAACTGTTCCCACAAAGTTGGAAGCATACAATCGTCCACAATGTCTTGCCTAATGAAACATTAAGATTTCACTGGAACTAAAGGGCCAAGACCAACCCCTGAAAACCCGCCACAGCATTGACCCTCCTCCACCAAACTTGTCCATCAGATGCCCGATAGAGAAGTGTGATTGGTCACTGAGCAGAAGACATCTCCACTGCTCCAGAGTCCAGTGGTGGCTTTACACCGCTTCATCCGACGCTCAACATTGTGCTTGGTGAAGGAAGGCTTGTCTGCAGCGGCCATGGAGGCCCAGGCCATGGAGCTCCCAACACAGCACATGTTTTGTGCTGATATTAATGGTGGAGAAGGTTATTATGGAGTCTGCAGAGTGCTGGTGACTTTTATTCTCCTCTGCACTCGGCGACCCCTCTCTGTAACTCTACGTGATCTCCACGTTCTGGTTGAGCTGTAGTGGTTCCTTCTACTTTACTATAAAACCACTCACAGCTGATGGTGGAAGATGTAGGAGGGAAGACATGGCAGGAAGTGACTTGTGGCAGCGATGACATCATAATACAGGATCTCGCTGAAATTCAGGGAGCTCTTTACAACGAGCCATTCTGTCACCAATGTCTATAAAGGTGACTGCATGGGCGGGGGCTGGATTTTATACACCTGTGGTAATGTATATATAGTGTGTATATAGTGAAATATATAGTGTGTGCAAAGGTGACTTCATGGCCAGGGCTGGATGTTACACACCTGTGGTAAAGGTTGTGTAGTGTGTGTATATAGTGTATATAGTGTATATAGTGTGTATATAGTGTATTATATAGTGTGTGTATATAGTGTGTATATAGTGTATTATATAGTGTATATAGTGTATATAGTGTATATAATGTGTGTAACGGTGACTGCATGGCCGGGAGCTGGATGTTATACATCTGTGGAAAAGTATGTGTAGTGTGTGTATATAGTGTATTGTATAGTGTGTGTATATATTGTATTGTATAGTGTGTGTATATAGTGTGTGTATATAGTGTATTGTATAGTGTGTGTATATAGTGTATTGTATAGTGTGTGTATATAGTGTATTGTATAGTGTGTATATATAGTGTATTGTATAGTGTGTATATAGTGTATAGTGTATAATATAGTGTATTGTATAGTGTGTATATAGTGTATTGTATAGTGTGTATATAATTGTGTAAGTGTGTATATATAGTGTATGTATAGTGTGTATATATAGTGTATTGTATAGTGTGTATATAGTGTGTATTGTATAGTGTGTGTATTGTGTATTGTATAGTGTGTGTATATAGTGTATTGTATAGTGTGTGTATATAGGTGTATTGTATAGTGTGTGTATATAGTGTGTGTATATAGTGTATGTTAGTGTGTGTATATAGTGTATTGTATAGTGTGTATATAGTGTATTGTATAGTGTGTGTATATAGTGTGTGTATATAGTGTATTGTAGTGTGTATATAGTGTTTGTATATAGTGTATTGTATAGTGTGGGTTGTGTATAGTGTATTGTATAGTGTGTATATAGTCATATTGTATAGTGTGGTGTGTAATAGTGTATTGTATAGTGTGTATATAGTGTATTGTATAGTGTGTATATATAGTGTATTGTATAGTGTGTATATACGTGTATTGTATAGTGGTGTATATAGTGTATTGTATAGTGTGGTATATTAGTTGTAATTGTATAGTGGTTATATAGTGTATTGTATAGTGGTGTGTATATAGGTGTATTGTATGGTGTATATAGTATATTGTATAAGTGGTGGTTGATATCATAGTGTATTGTCATAGTGTTGTATATAGTGTCATTGGTATAGTGTGTGTATATAGTTGTATTGTATAGTGTGTGTATATAGTGTGTGGTGGTATATAGTGTTATTGTATAGTGGTGTGTATAGTGTATTGTATAGTGTGTGTGTATAGGTATATTGTATAGTGTGTGTGTATATAGTGTATTGTATAGTGTGTATATAGTATATTGTATAGTGTGTGTATATAGTGTATTGTATAGTGTGTATATAGTGTATTGTATAGTGTGTGTATATAGTGTATTGTATAGTGTGTGTATATAGTGTGTGTGTATATAGTGTATTGTATAGTGTGTATATAGTGTATATGTATAGTGTGTGTGTATAGTATATTGTATAGTGTGTATATAGTGTATTGTATAGTGTGTTATATGTGTGTGTGTATATATAGTGTGTGTATATATTGTATGTGTATATAGTGTATTATGTATATAGTGTGTGTATATAGTGTATTGTATAGTGTGTGTATAGTGTATTGTATAGTGTGTGTATATATAGTGTATTGTATAGTGTGTATAGTAGTGTATTATGTGTATAGTGTGTATATATAGTGTATTGTATAGTGTTGTGTATATAGTGTATTGTATAGTGTGTGTATATAGTGTATTGTATAGTGTGTGTATATAGTGTATTGTATAGTGTGTAGTATATGTGTGTATAGTGTGTATATAGTGTATTGTATAGTGTGTATATAGTGTATTGTATAGTGTGTGTATATAGTGTATTGTATAGTGTGTGTATATAGTGTGTGTGTATATAGTGTATTGTATAGTGTGTATATAGTGTGTGTGTATAGTGTATTGTATAGTGTGTATATAGTATATTGTATAGTGTGTGTGTATAGTGTATTGTATAGTGTGTGTATATAGTGTATTGTATAGTGTGTATATAGTGTGTATATAGTGTATATAGTGTATTGTATAGTGTGTATATAGTGTATTGTATAGTGTGTGTTATATATGTGTGTATATAGTGTATTGTATAGTGTGTGTTATAGTGTGTGTATATAGTGTATTGTATAGTGTGTGTATATAGTGTGTGTATATAGTGTATGTTATAGTGTGTGTATATAGTGTGTGTATATAGTGTATTGTATAGTGTGTGTATATAGTGTATTGTATAGTGTGTATATAGTATATTGTATAGTGTGTGTGTATAGTGTATTGTATAGTGTGTATATAGTGTATTGTATAGTGTGTGTTATATAGTGTATTGTATAGTGTGTATATAGTGTATTGTATAGTGTGTATATAGTGTATGTATAGTGTGTGTATATAGTGTATTGTATAGTGTGTATATAGTATATTGTATAGTGTGTGTATATAGTGTATTGTATAGTGTGTATATAGTGTATTGTATAGTGTGTGTATATAGTGTATTGTATAGTGTGTGTATATAGTGTGTGTGTATATAGTGTATTGTATAGTGTGTGTATAGTGTATTGTATAGTGTGTATATAGTATATTGTATAGTGTGTGTGTATAGTATATTGTATAGTGTGTGTATAGTGTATTGTATAGTGTGTGTATATAGTGTATTGTATAGTGTGTGTATATAGTGTGTGTATATAGTGTATTGTGTAGTGTGTGTATATAGTGTATTGTATAGTGTGTATATAGTGTATTGTATAGTGGTGTGTATAGTGTATTGTATAGTGTGTGTATATAGTGTATTGTAATAGTGTGTATATAGTATATTGTATAGTGTGTGTATATAGTGTATTGTATAGTGTGTATATAGTGTATTGTATAGTGTGTGTATATAGTGTATTGTATAGTGTGTATATAGTATATTGTATAGTGTGTGTATATAGTGTATTGTATAGTGTGTATATAGTGTATTGTATAGTGTGTATATAGTGTATTGTATAGTGTGTGTATATAGTGTATTGTATAGTGTGTGTATATAGTGTGTGTATATAGTGTATTGTATAGTGTGTATATAGTGTGTGTGTATAGTGTATTGTATAGTGTGTATATAGTATATTGTATAGTGTGTGTGTATAGTGTATTGTATAGTGTGTATATAGTGTATTGTATAGTGTGTGTATATAGTGTATTGTATAGTGTGTATATAGTGTATGTATAGTGTGTGTATATATGTTATTGTATAGTGGTGTATATAGTGTATTGTATAGTGTGTATATAGTGGTGTGTGTTATAGTATATTGTATAGTGTGTATATAGTATATTGTATAGTGTGTGTGTATAGTGTATTGTATAGTGTGTATATAGTGTATTGTATAGTGTGTATATAGTGTGTGTATAGTATATTGTATAGTGTGTATATAGTATATTGTATAGTGTGTATATAGTGTATTGTATAGTGTGTGTATATAGTGTATTGTATAGTGTGTATATAGTGTATTGTATAGTGGTGTATATAGTGTATTGTATAGTGTGTATATAGTGTATTGTATAGTGTGTGTATATAGTGTATTGTATAGTGTGTATATAGTGTATTGTATAGTGTGTATATAGTGTATTGTATAGTGTGTGTATATAGTGTATTGTATAGTGGTGTGTATATAGTGTGTGTATATAGTGTATTGTATAGTGTGTATATAGTGTGTGTGTATAGTGTATTGTATAGTGTGTATATAGTGTATTGTATAGTGTGTGTGTATAGTGTGTGTATATAGTGTGTATATAGTGTATTGTATAGTGTGTGTATATAGTGTATTGTATAGTGTGTATATAGTGTATTGTAATAGTGTGTGGTATATGTATTGTATAGTGTGTATATAGTGTATTGTATAGTGTGTATATAGTGTGTATATAGTATATTGTATAGTGTGTATATAGTATATTGTATAGTGTGTGTGTATAGTGTATTGTATAGTGTGTATATAGTGTATTGTATAGTGTGTATATATAGTGTGTGTATAGTATATAGTGTATAGTGTGTATATAATAGTTATAGTGTATAGTGTGTATATAGTGTATTGTATAGTGTGTGTGTGTATATAGTGTATAGTGTATAGTGTGTATAGTGTGTGTGTATTGTATAGTGTGTGTATATAGTGTATTGTATAGTGTGTATATAGTGTATTGTATGTGTGTATATAGTGTATGGGTGTATAGTATATTGTATAGTGTGTAGTATAGTATATTGTATAGTGTGTATATAGTGTATTGTATAGTGTGATATAGTGTGTTATATAGTTATATGTATAGTGTGGTATATAGTGTATTGTATAGTTGTGTTGTATTAGTGTGTGTATATAGTGTATTGTATAGTGTGTATTTAGTGTATTGTATAGTGTGTGTATTAGGTATTGTATAGTGTGTATTAGTGTATTGTATAGTGTGTATAGTGTGTATATAGTGTATTGTATATAGTGTATATAGTGTGTATAGTGTGTATATACTGTAGTGTGTGTAAAGGAGCTGGATGTTATACACCTGTGCTAATGGCACTGAAAGAAACAACTGAAGTCATTGATTAAGGTGCGGGGCTCTATACCTTGTAGGACACTAATGGGGGATTTCCTCAGTCTGGACTATGAGGAGGTTTTGAGACTCATCTATAGATAAAAACCTCAACATTGACACAAAAATAACAATTAAGTAAAAAAAAAAAAACAAACTGAAATTGACTTATTTTTTCTAAAACATATAAAATCCGTCTTGTCCCTTTAAGGAGAAGGCGCACTGACGGCCCGGATGCTCTGTTTTCATGATTTTAAAGAAATATTCCCTTTATGTCTCCCCTAAGCCGCATCAGATATTGCAGTATTTATCTTTTAACAGGAAAAAAAAAAATTCTGAATTTACGACTCCGGCATTCAATCTGCGATCTCCAATGAGCTGGTATTGGGTAGTAGCAGTTCACCCGCAGAAATGGATCACGTCACATCCGAGTCCTCACATCACTTGAAATGCATTAGAAAAAGAAAACGGCTGGCTGGAAAATCAGATTTAAAAGCGCCGCGCCATTGAGCCGCATATTGGATACATTATACAAATCTCAGTGACAACCTGAGAAATTGTCACATTAGGAGAGGGGGCGCCGTCCTTCTTTCTTGCTTTCCTTTTTTTTCCCCGAATATCATTTCGGCCCTCGCCTATAATCCTTTATGTGCTATGGGGCCTGAAGAGCATTAGTCAGCCTGTAAATGGAAGCAGATAACGTATAGCGCATCCCATCCCCCGCTACACCGACTGATACATTGTGTCAAAAGGAAACTGTGAAAAATAAAGTATGTTTTCAGAGAAAATTCACCCCTTATGTTCAAAGGAGCAAGAGCGAAGGATGACGCCAATGTGAAGCCGCTATCTATCACCATATTTTATCACACGGACACCTTATAGTAAGTACGGTATGGGGCCGCTGTCCATTAGAATTTGGTAAATCAGACTTAGGCCTCATGCACACGAACGTATTTTGTTTCCGTGTCCATTCCGTTTTTTTTGCTGATAGGATACGGACCCAAAAAATGCTGACAGCACACTGTGTGCTGTCCGCATCAGTATGTCCATTTCGTAGCTCCGCAAAAAAAATAGAACATGTCCTATTCTTGTCCGTTTTGTGGACAAGGATAGGCATTGTTACAATGGATCCGCAAAAAAAAATGGAAACGCCATCCGTTTTTTTTTTTGCGGATCTGCAATTTGCGGACCGCAAAACACATACGGTCGTGTGCATGTAGCCTTAAAGGCATTAAACATTTTTTTTTTCAGGATGGGCCATCAATTGTAAGCTTGTCAGTAATCTGTGCTGGAACCTGGGAGAAATCTCCCTACAGTTCCCCCACAGGTGAAATTAAGTATTACAGGAGTGTAATCTCCCTACAGCTCCCCCACAGGTGAAATTAAGTATTACAGGAGTGTAATCTCCCTACAGCTCCCCCACAGGTGAAATTAAGTATTACAGGAGTGTAATCTCCCTACAGCTCCCCCACAGGTGAAATGAAGCATTAGATGGGTGTAATCTCCCCCACAGGTGAAATGAAGCATTACACGGGTGTAACCTCCCTACAGCTCCCCCACAGGTGAAATAAAGCATTACATGGGTGTAATTTCCCTACACCTCCCCCAGAGGTGAAATGAAGCATTACATGGGTGTAATCTCCCTACAGCTCCCCCACAGGTGAAATGAAGCATTACACGGGTGTAATCTCCCTACAGCTCCCCACAAGTGAAATGAATCATTACACGGGTGTAATCTCCCTACAGCTCCCCCACAGGTGAAATGAAGCATTACACGGATGTAATCTCCCTACAGCTCCCCCACAGGTGAAATGAAGCATTAGATGGGTGTAATCTCCCGCACAGGTGAAATGAAGCATTACACGGGTGTAATCTCCCTACTGCTCCCCCATAGGTGAAATGAAGAATACACAGGTGTAACCTCCCTACAGCTCCCCCACAGGTGAAATGAAGCATTACACAGGTGTAATCTCCCTACAGCTCCCCCACAGGTGAAATAAAGCCTTACATGGGTGTAATTTCCCTACACCTCCCCCAGAGGTGAAATGAAGCATTACATGGGTGTAATCTCCCTACAGCTCCCCCACAGGTGAAATGAAGCATTACACGGGTGTAATCTCCCTACTGCTCCCCCACAGGTGAAATGAAGCCTTACATGGGTGTAATCTCCCTACAGCTCCCCCAGAGGTGAAATGAAGCATTACACGGGTGTAATCTCCCTACAGCTCCCCCACAAGTGAAATGAAGCATTACACGGGTGTAATCTCCCTACTGCTCCCCACAGGTGAAATGAAGCCTTACATGGGTGTAATCTCCCTACAGCTCCCCCAGAGGTGAAATGAAGCATTACACGGGTGTAATCTCCCTACAGCTCCCCCACAAGTGAAATGAAGCATTACACGGGTGTAATCTCCCTACAGCTCCCCCAGAGGTGAAATGAAGCCTTACATGGGTGTAATCTCCCTACAGCTCCCCCAGAGGTGAAATGAAGCATTACACGGGTGTAATCTCCCTACAGCTCCCCCACAAGTGAAATGAAGCATTACACGGGTGTAATCTCCCTACAGCTCCCCCAGAGGTGAAATGAAGCATTACACGGGTGTAATCTCCCTACAGCTCCCTCACAGGTGAAATGAAGCATTACACGGGTGTAATCTTCCTACATCTCCCCCACAGGTGAAATGAAGCATTACACGGGTGTAATCTCCCTACAGCTCCCTCACAGGTGAAATTAAGCATTACATGGGTGTAATCTCCCTACAGCTCCCCCACAGGTGAAATGAAGCATTACACGGGTGTAATCTCCCTACATCTCCCCCACAGGTGAAATGAAGCATTACACGGGTGTAATCTCTCTACAGCTCCCCCAGAGGTGAAATGAAGCCTTACATGGATGTAATCTCCCTACAGCTCCCCCACAGGTGAAATGAAGCATTACACGGATGTAATCTCTCTACAGCTCCCCTACAGGTGAAATGAAGCATTACACGAGTGTAATCTCTCTACAGCTCCCCCACAGGTGAAATGAAGCCTTACATGGATGTAATCTCCCTACAGCTCCCCCACATGTGAAATGAAGCATTACACGGATGTAATCTCTCTACAGCTCCCCTACAGGTGAAATGAAGCATTACACAGTACAATCACTGTAATGCATGCACGTTTTCCCATCAGCAGACTCATTTCTTCCATTTCAGGCTCTGCCTATATTGGGCTTCAGGGGAAGAGAATCTGCCAGAGAGAAACATTTACATTGTTACTTTTTAGAACTGTGTCCCTTTAAGTCCTCTACTCAGGTCACATCCAGAGGTACATTTGCATATCTGCCAATTAAAATTTTTGCTCACTGTTCACATGCCCAAGCAGCACCCCCGAGCTTAAATGCCCTCCCATAATGCATTTCACCAGTTTGTAATGAATGGTAATAAATGAATATATTTGCATCCACTCTAGGATATCACATGACACTTTCATGTTGTCCTCTGGATCCGCTGTGTCCTCGGCATCACCTTCCTTTTAGGAGGAAATCCATCCTGACCCTTTTTTTTTTTTGCTTACACAGCTGATGGTTTGTTGCAATGTATTATCCTAGGCAATCATTTGCGCAGTGCACAAATCTCTTCTGTCTGCAGTATAATTGTTAGAGAGCAGCATACTAGGGGCGAGGTTAGGAGGGGTTTCTAAGAGTTTAATAATGAATTTCCTATTGCTGCCACTAGGGGGAGCACACTGCATATGAATGTCTTATAGAGCTCAGTAGGGGCTGTATAAATCCCCATGCAGTGAGCTCCCTCTAGTGGTGGCTGCAGGCAAAAATTATTTTATCATGTTACTCTATGGCTAAGTGAGGGTAAGCAGGGGATTTGGAGCTTTGCATAGCAAAAACAAAGCCCTGACCTCCTTTTTTTATCTATTTAAATAACGTCGATTTGACTTTTATTGATATTGTTTGCCCTAAAACCGCATCCATTAACTTTTGGGCCATCAGGGACGGGGGAGGGCATTTTGATTTCTATTGCTGATACCCCCTTTCTAATTAAAAATTGTCTCATTTCCTCTGTGCGCATAAGGAATGCAGAGAGTGGGTGTTTTTTTGCAATCTTTCTTTGTGTCAGTCCCTACTGCACATTTGTCATTCCATTCAAAAATCAGATGTCTGAGGAGGAATACAGCTTCAGGCCCTACATACATAAAGCATGACATTTTCATAGATTAAAGGGATTATCCAAGAAAAGATATTTATGACATCTTCAGGATAGGTCATCAGTATCAGGTCTGCAGGGGTGCAACACCCGGGACTCCCACCGATCATCCCTGTACATCGGTCACATGGCATAGTTGTAGCTCAGGCCCATTGAAGTTAATGGGGCCGAGCTGCAATACCAGACGCTGCCACTATGAAATGGACGGCGCTGTTCTTGGAAAGCTTCCGGGAGCTTGCATCAGTTCTGGCAGGGGTGCCAGGACTAGGACCCCCGCCGATGTAATAATGACGACCTATCCTGGGTATAACTCATCGTCACTGGTAAAATGGCCGCAGTGCCTCATTTCTGGCGGTGATCTATGGCGGCTCTGACTGCAGCTGATCTGAACTTATCCTCCTCCGATCAGAACATTGCTGAGGACGTGCCATGATTGGCTTTTTCGGAAGCCGTGAACATTTTTATTAAATGGCCTTTTGGGCTTTTTTTTTTTTTTTCTTCAGCAGAACAAATAAATGACAAAAAAAAATCAAACTCTTCAAAAGCCCGAAAATCAATCAGTCCCCCGTGATACGGGCGGGAGCGTGAACCGGAGAGACTCGCCGAGGCGATTTGTAAATAATTGACTTCCCTGCGTCGCTCCAGCCGAACTCCTGAATAGTGGAGGAAATTCCCACAATCCTTATCTGCTCAAATCTGTGTCTCCGCAGCCTCAGGGGGGTCACAGCCTCAGGGGGGTCACTTAAAGGGGATATCCGGTCTGAGGGAAATAAAGCAGAGACGTAATTTAAAGCCCCTGAGAACTGATGTAACCTCTATACCCGCCCTCCTATCCGCCATCTACCATTCATACCTCTGTAGCAGAGGGGCCACTTCAGGTACCAGGGCCCCGGTGCTGCTGCTGCTACTTCTGCACCCCCCACAGCTTCCCTCCTGAAACACAAAAGATCCACAACTTCCTAATATACTTTGGGGGTCATTTATTGTCAGATATTCGCCAGTTTTCTGGCGTATATTTGGCACAGATTGCGGCAGAAAGGCTATTTGCGCTGCAATCTGCCACTTTTCTACGCTCACAGGTCTAAAAAAAGAAGGTGTGCTGTGGGCAGGGGCGGTCGAAAAGGTCTAGAAGGTCTACATTTAAGTCAGCATGGAAGTTGTCTTATATTTAGACTGGCAGTGGATGCGCCGAAGTTATGTAAAGGCTGGCGCCAGCGCAGGGGCTATTAAGACCGGCGTCTAAAACCCCAGTCTGAATAAATGACCGCCTTTGTGTTTAAATTCCTCACCAATTTCAAGATCCTTGAACATTCTTATTTACACTCTAGTGGTTTGTTACAATGTTTCCAGTTTTCCTCAGTTGCCTGACACCATAGGACATAAATATAGGAAGGGGGTGGGGGCTGAGGCTGCACTTGGTGTCTGGAGGGGTCAGTGGCCCCTCTGCTACTGGTTAGGCTACTTTCACACTAGCATTAATATTTTCCGGTATTGAGTTCCGTCATAGGATCTCAATACCGCAAAAAAACGCTTCCATTTTGTCCACATTCATTGTCAATGGGGACAAAACGGAACTGAACAGAACGGAGCGCTCCAAAATGCATCCTGTTCCGATCTCATACCAGAGAGCAGCATGCTGCGGTTTGCTTTCCGTCCTGGGATGTGGAGCAAGACGGATCCATCAAGACCCACAATGCAAGTCAATGGGACGGATCCGTCGTGACCCACAATGCAAGTCAATGGGACGGATCCGTCATGACCCACAATGCAAGTCAATGGGACGGATCCGTCATGACCCACAATGCAAGTCAATGGGGCGGATCTGATCCGTCTGACACAATCTGACACAATAGAAAACGGATCCGCCCCCCATTGACTTTCAGTGGAGTTCATGACGGATCCGTCTTGGCTATGTTACAGATAATACAACCGGATCCGTTCATAAAAGACGTAGACGATTGTATTATCAGTAACGGAAGACCCTGCCGGATCCAACAATAACGCCAGCGTGAAAGTAGCCTAAAATGTACTACAATCTGTCCTCACTGGAATGAATGGAGGCGGCTACCTTCGGACGTGGCAGATCACGGGTGTTTTATTGTCATGCGTAAAAACTGCAGCATAATAAAGTACCCGCAAAGTTTTTCACAAATCTCACGTAGATTTGGAAAATCTCCATCATGTCAGTTTTCTGTGCAGATTTCACCATTTTCAATGCAAGGCTGAAATCTGCAGTAAAACCGCCTCAAATGCGCAACAAAATCTGCAAGTAACACGTGTTTTTTTGGTGCCGATTTGGGGCAGAACCACACAGAAATACTCACAGCAACCCTGGTCAGGGGCAAAAAGGGGAATATGCTCCACTGAAAAGAGCCCCTATCATCACAAGATCATGTACTAGGCATACATCATTGCATCACTTTTACATCATAGTTAGGTGTGCAACCTCTAGCATCACATGGGGCGTGCAACCTCTAGCATCACATGGGGCGTGCAACCTCTAGCATCACATGGGGCGTGCAACCTCTAGCATCACATGGGGCGGCGACCTCTAGTATCACATGGGGCGTGCAACCTCTAGCATCACATGGGGTGTGCAACCTCTAGCATCACATGGGGCGTGCAACCTCTAGCATCACATGGGGCGTGCAACCTCTAGTATCACATGGGACGTGCAACCTCTAGCATCACATGGGGCGTGCAACCTCTAGCATCACATGGGGCGTGCAACCTCTAGCATCGCATGGGGCGTGCAACCTCTATTATCACATGGGGCGTGCAACCTCTAGCATCACATAGGGCGTGCAACCTCCAGTATCACATGGGGTGTGCAACCTCTAGCATCACATGGGGTGTGCAACCTCTAGCATCACATGGGGCGTGCAACCTCTAGCATCACATGGGGCGTGCAACTAGTATCACATGGGGTGTGCAACCTCTAGCATCACATGGGGCGTGCAACCTCTAGTATCACATGGGGCGTGCAACCTCTAGTATCACATGGGGCGTGCAACCTCTAGCATCACATGGGGCGTGCAACCTCTAGTATCACATGGGGCGTGCAACCTCTAGTATCACATGGGGCGTTCAACCTCTAGCATCGCATGGGGCGTTCAACCTCTAGCATCGCATGGGGCGTGCAACCTCTAGCATCACATGGGGCGTGCAACCTCTAGTATAACATGGGGCGTGCAACCTCTAGTATCACATGGGGCGTTCAACCTCTAGTATCACATGGGGCGTGCAACCTCCAGTATCACATGGGGCGTGCACCCTCTAGTATCACATGGGGCGTGCAATCTCTAGTATCACATGGGGCGTGCAACCTCTAGTATCACATGGGGCGTTCAACCTCTAGTATCACATGGGGCGTGCAACCTCCAGTATCACATGGGGCGTGCACCCTCTAGTATCACATGGGGCGTGCAACATCTAGTATCACATGGGGCGTGCAACCTCTAGCATCACATGGGGCGTGCAACCTCTAGCATCACATGGGGCGTGCGACCTCTAGTATCACATGGGGCGTGCGACCTCTAGCATCACATGGGGCGTGCAACCTCTAGTATCACATGGGGCGTGCAACCTCTAGTATCACATGGGGCGTGCAACCTCTAGCATCACATGGGGCGTGCAACCTCTATTATCACATGGGGCGTGCAACCTCTATTATCACATGGGGCATGCAACCTCTAGCATCACATGGGGCGTGCAACCTCTAATATCACATGGGGCGTGCAACCTCTAATATCACATGGGGCGGCGACCTCTAGTATCACATGGGGCGTGCAACCTCTAGTATCACATGGGGCGTGCAACCTCTAGTATCACATGGGGCGTGCAACCTCTAGCATCACATTGGGCATGCAACCTCTAGTATCACATGGGGTGTGCAACCTCTAGTATCACATGGGGCGTGCAACCTCTAGTATCACATGGGGCGTGCGACCTCTAGCATCACATGGGGCGTGCAACCTCTAGCATCACATGGGATGTGCAACCTCTAGTATCACATGGGGCGTGCAACCTCTAGCATCACATTGGGCATGCAACCTCTAGTATCACATTCGGTGTGCAACCTCTAGTATCACATGGGGCGTGCACCCTCTAGCATCACATGGGGCGTGCAACCTCTAGTATCACATGGGGCGTGCAACCTCTAGCATCACATGGGGCGTGCAACCTCTAGTATCACATGGGGCGTTCAACCTCTAGCATCACATTGGGCGTGCAACCTCTAGTATCACATGGGGCGTTCAACCTCTAGTATCACATGGGGCGTGCAACCTCTAGCATCACATGGGATGTGCAACCTCTAGCATCACATGGGGCGTGCAACCTCTAGCATCACATGGGGCGTGCAACCTCTAGCATCACATGGGGCGTGCAACCTCTAGTATCACATGGGGCGTGCAACCTCTAGTATCACATGGGACGTGCAACCTCTAGTATCACATGGGGTGTGCAACCTCTAGTATCACATGGGGCGTGCAACCTCTAGTATCACATGGGGCGTGCAACCTCTAGCATCACATGGGGTGCATCCTCTGCCCCTGATGATTGTAGACACTTTAGGAAGGTGGGGGCGGGGGGTGACCGCAACAAGTCTTGATATTAATTGTACATCACTGTCATTAGAGCTGTTATTTGGCCATGTATGGCAGTATATGGCGGCATTTACTTGGACATTATGCGGTATTTTAATTAGATGATTTTATAGAATCAGCTGCCGTTTTGTAACTGTATGGCGCTATTATCGGTGCCCTCTATGGCGGTATTTGTGAGGTATGCTGCGGCATTTATGCAGTGTATGGTGATGGCGGCACTATTTATTGATATATAGGCAATTATATGGAAGTGCTATTTGACGAGCATATGTGCTGGTGCTGATAATTAACCACTGTTTGGTTGGGTATGGTTAGTCGCAGGCTGTATGACATAACACCACATGGGGGAGGGGTGGCGTCACCTGAAAGTACCTCGCAGGGCGTCACCAAGCCGCCACCGGCAGCACTTTCCTTGGGTATATTTGGGATGAACCCAGAGTAACAGACAGAGAATTTAAAGATTGAGAAGGAGTGTGAGAAGAGACCTCCCCGCGCACCGACCGCTCGATATCACAACTCCGAGTCAGTGAATCTTCAACAATTTATACAATTTGTATCACTCGCCGAGAAATGTGATTCAAGGGCTCGGAATAATATTTGTGCAGCTGATCGATAGAAATTCAATGGAGGCCCCAAGAGCCCGAAGTATTGACGCTGCGAGTCTGTTACTGAGGCCTCTCATCGGCATCAGAGAGGCTCTTCACGAGCGTGGATACTGCGCTCGGGGGGTAATGAACCGGCAGCGCCCCCCCCCCCGCTACAGACTTTATAGAGATTTATTTCTTCAGATAAGAACAATATTAGGTCTTTATGAAGCTCAAATTAATTTTCAGAAAGACTGCAGCTCCAGGACGAGGCGCCATACGGGCCGTGGCCAAAAGTGGCGGCATCAGCGCTAATTAACCCATTAAAGACAGAGCAATTTTTTTTTTGCCTCAGGACGATACAAATTTTAAAAATTATTTCAGTTCGCCATTCCAGATTACGTATATAATGTGCTTCTTGCACTTTTTATGCATATTATTTTGGGAGGTAAAAAGACAATTTAGAGAATTTTGGTAAATTTGTTCTTTTTCTGTACACCCTTCGTATTAAAAATCTCACTAGATGAGCGCAGCGGCATCAGGTGAGTGGGGGAGGGGTGGGAGCAAAACCCTGACAACCAATTTGGTCTTCTTAGTGCAGCTCCCAGAGTCGCTATCATTTCTCTCCCCTTCTTCTAGCCTGACCAGAAGGATCCACCATGGCTTGTAGATAGTTGGGTTCACCCATCCTTCAGGATCGGAAACCCAACCTTTATTTAGAGTGGTTCTCCCACGAAAAAAATATTCTACAGTTTTCAAATCAGCCACCTTGAACTGAATACTTTTGTAATTGCATGTAATTAAAAATTCAGTATAGCAACTGAGTTATTCAATATAATGTATCTGTATAGCGCCACCTGCTGTTTTTCTTTTTTTCT
The DNA here is from genome assembly GCA_900303285.1 of Rhinella marina. Lineage (NCBI taxonomy): Eukaryota > Metazoa > Chordata > Amphibia > Anura > Bufonidae > Rhinella > Rhinella marina. Next base: position 47,412 of record ONZH01017960.1, read on the forward strand.
TATGTCTTTGTCCTGCTCACTGAGATGGCCACACATGCTCAGTTTCATCCTTCAACTGTCTTCTGAGTTGTGATAGGAAGAGCTGAGACACGCCCCCTGAGTTGTGATAGGGAGAGCTGAGACACGCCTTCTGAGCTGTGATAGGGAGAACTGAGACATGCCTCCTGAGCTGTGATAGGGAGAGCTGAGACACTCCTCCTGAGCTGTGATAGGGAGAGCTGAGACACACCTCCTGAGCTGTGATAGGGAGAACTGAGACACGACCCCTGAGCTGTGATAGGGAGAGCTGAGACACGCCTCCTGAGCTGTGATAGGGAGAGCTGAGACACGCCCCCTAAGCTATGATAGGGAGAGCTGAGACACGCCTCCTGAGCTGTGATAGGGAGAGCTGAGACACGCCTCCTTAGCTCCAGCAGAGAGAACACTCCCCTGAGCTGTCAGCTTGATATAAATCTAGCAGAGCAATGAATGGGGAGATCTCTTGATCCATGTGAGGTACAGAGCTGGTTCTAGGTTTGTTAGAAAGAGAGTGTCATGTTCTATATGATGCCTGATTTTCATTTTTTACATTATTCATGGGATAATCCCTTTAAGGCCGTTCCTGGCAGTCCAGGAGGGAACAAAGACCCCTGTGTTGCATAAGAAGTATTATAACACTATAAATGGCCCACAGCTATGCGAGGCCCCGTCTACAGATCTTATACAGTGGCCCTTGGGCAACAGGTTACTGCATTGTGACCTAGACGATGGTGGGGCCCGGCCTTGTCAGAGTTAACAATAAAAAGGCGAGCAGAGGACATTGTATCCGTCCGTGTGTTTGTTTGTGATTAAGTGGAACATGGATTCGTTGGCGTCAGTTAATTAGAATTACCCTCAATATGGAAGGATCTTTCTATATTCCTTGTCGCCGGGCCCCAGGGGGACAGAAGGAGAAATCCATCGTCCTCTCATGGACCGACCTTTTAATTGAAGGGCCATGTTTGCTTTTAAATAGGCAATCTCATACTTGTAGATGTTTGATTTCCCCGTAGGCAGGAAAGTAGGTCGAGGGGCCGAGAAATCCGGGGCAGACAAGTTTTAGGGGTGGTCGAGAGAAAACAAGACCCGGTGGGGGAGGGGGTGGACTCTCTACTGGTAATATATCCTGGGTCTGGCGTCTCCGTTCTACCAAACTTCATGGAAACATCTATTATGTATTCTCCGGCAATAGATTACAATTCAATTAAGATTGGAGAATTTCATGCTGAGATATATAAGCAGGTAATTAAGGTGCAGCCGCGAGGAGGAATAAATAGCCGGGGCAGTCGCAATAAAATATGATTTCGCTCAATTTGAAGCAGTTATTTAACAGGCAGCTGATATTACCGGGGTCCCTCAGTCCTCACGCTCGGTTACATTGTAGCTTGCTTTTATATCTTGTGTTTACACTACCAGCTACTGTTACAAATTCGTTCAATTAAAGGGCAAGCGTCGTCATTTTCGAGACAATATTCTTTCTTCAGAAGAGGAGGAGTCCTGGGGATGTGTCTATTCCCAAAGGTTCTAATGGGTGGAGCTTGTGGACCAATCACAATCAGTGTTTCTCAGGAGACATATTATGACCTGCCAATAAGGCCTCATGCAGATAACCGTATGTATTTTGCGGTCCCCAAAAACGGATCCGCAAAAAACACGGATGATGTCCGTGTGCATTCCGTATTTTGCGGAACGGAACAGCTGGCCCCTAATAGAACAGTCCTATCCTTGTCCGTAATGCGGACAATAATAGGACGTTTAATTTTTTTGCGGAAAGGAAATACGGACATACAGAAACGGAATGCACACAGAGAAACTTCCGTTTTTTTTTTGCGGACCCATTGAAATGAATGGTTCCGTATACGTTCCGCAAAAAAGCCTGCAACGGACACGGAAAGAAAATACGTTTGTGTGCATAAGTCCTAAGGGCCAGCTGTTCCATTACGCAATATACGTAATGCACACGGACGTCATCCGTATTTTTTGCGAATCCGCAGACCGTAAAATACATACGGTCGTGTGCATGACCCCTAACAGAGATTAGACTATTAAAAAACTTAAGCGGGTGAGGTTGATGTCTTAGTTGCTAATTTCTTCATTGAAGTCTTATCAAACTCAAGCCCCTGTGCTTTACACTGCAGCACAATTGTAGATTAGCTGCAGCTGCGCATATGCAGAATTTAGCAAATGGACTTTGATGATTTCCCGGACAGCAATAATTACATGATTAGAAAGGGGAGGGTCCTCTATAAAGGGGAGGTCCTCTATAAAGGGGAGGGTCTTCTAAAAGGGGAGGGTCTTCTATAAAGGGGAGGGTCTTCTATAAAGGGGAGGGTCCTCTATAAAGGGAAGGGTCCTCTATAAAGGGGAGGGTCCTCTATAAAGGGAAGGGTCCTCTATAAAGGGGAGGGTCTTCTATAAAGGGGAGGGTCTTCTATAAAGGGGAGGGTCCTCTATAAAGGGAAGGGTCCTCTATAAAGGGAAGGGTCCTCTATAAAGGGGAGGGTCTTCTAAAAGGGGAGGGTCTTTTATAAGGGGGAAGGTCCTCTATAAAGGGGAGGGTCCTCTATCAAGGGGAGGGTCCTCTATATGGGGGTGAGTCTTCTATAAGGGGGAGGGTCCTCTATATGGGGGTGGGTCTTCTATAAGGGGGAGGGTCCTCTATGAGTGGGAGGAGACAGGAGTTACACATGTATCCTTAAAACTGCAGGTAAACCAAGTGTGCGTTAACTTAGAGAGCATAAAGCCAACGCACATAGGACACAGCTACAAAGAGTTAAATGACAAACTCAGCTCTGCTACATCCCTGTCTGTATTGGTTTCCAGCACTGGGGCACTTAGCAACCACTTTGGTTTAATGAGAATATGAGAATCTGATTGCTCGGGGCTCTCTATACCTAAAGCTTCACATCAAAATTTAAATGGCACCTTATTCTGTTAAATACCTCGGTGAAAACAATAATGTGATATGAAATTAAGGGAGAATATATTTAAAAGACGCTTTCAGACTATAAATTTGATTGGAGACTCGGAGAGGGCTGCAGAGGTGCCGGCCTGAATAACTCTGGTTAAGGATCATATTATAGAGCAGGGAGAGTGATGGAAATTGTATGAAATGTATGTGGAGGTTCAGTACTGAAGCTTTAAAGGGGAATCGATTCAGCCCGGCTGCGCTATTGTTCTCGACCAGATCAAACCAGGGACTGACGGACGACCGAGGGCCACAATGACATCACTGACAGAAAAACCTCTGTGTTATCCCTCATAGTGATGGAGCTGATTTATTAACTAGATAACATTGCCTACAATGATAGGAGTAAAATAGATTAATTCTGAAGAACAGTTATATTCTATATTGTATTATACTCCAGAGCTGCACTCACTATTCTGCTGGTGCAGTCACTGTGTACATACATTACTTATCCTGTACTGACCCTGAGTTACATCCTGTATTATACTCCAGAGCTGCACTCACTATTCTGCTGGTGCAGTCACTGTGTACATACATTACTTATCCTGTACTGACCCTAAGTTACATCCTGTACTATACTCCAGAGCTGCACTCACTATTCTGCTGGTGCAGTCACTGTGTATATACATTATATTACATATCCTGTACTGATCCTGAGTTATATCCTGTATTATACTCCAGAGCTGCACTCACTATTCTGCTGGTGCAGTCACTGTGTACATACATTACATTACTTATTCTATACTGATCCTGAGTTACATCCTGTATTATACTCCAGAGCTGCACTCACTATTCTGCTGGTGCAGTCACTGTGTACATACATTACTTATCCTGTACTGATCCTGAGTTATATCCTGCATTATACTCCAGAGCTGCACTCACTATTCTGCAGGTGCAGTCACTGTGTGCATACATTACTTATCCTGTACTGATCCTGAGTTACATCCTGTATTATACTCCAGAGCTGCACTCACTATTCTGCTGGTGGAGTCACTGTGTGCATACATTACTTATCCTGTACTGATCCTGAGTTACATCCTTTATTATACTCCAGAGCTGCACTCACTTTTCTGCTGGTACCGTCACTGTGTACATACATTACTTATCCTGTACTGATCCTGAGTTACATCCTGTATTATACTCCAGAGCTGCACTCACTATTCTGCTGGTGCAGTCACTGTGTACATACATTACTTATCCTGTACTGATCCTGAGTTACATCCTGTATTATACTCCAGAGCTGCACTCACTATTCTGCTGGTGCAGTCACTATGTACATACATTACTTATCCTGTACTGTTCCTGAGTTACATCCTGTATTATACTCCGGAGCTGCACTCACTATTCTGCTGGTGCAGTCACTATGTACATACATTACTTATCCTGTACTGATCCTGAGTTACATCCTGTATTATACTCCAGAGCTGCACTCACTGTTCTGCTGGTGCGGTCACTGCAATCATCCTCACACGAAGATCTTACTGAGAATATCACCAAAATGATCTGCGGTAGTGAGAATAATCTCAGGTCATTTACACTTCATTACATTTGAAATCATTAAAGGATTCCTTTGAGGATGAATGACCAGGAGCATATGTCACTGGGGTGATCCATCCTGACAAAATCTTATTCAATTGTGAATGTTTTTTATTGCATCTGCTAAAAGTTAAAAATTCTGCCTTCACACATCGGCCACTAGGGGGAGCTCCCTGCTTGAACATTCCCAATTGAAACCCATAGGATCTGTATACAGTCATCTGCGCTCTGTAGAATAATTCTGCAAAGTCTGAAGCACATACTATTGGGAGTTTCGACCCCCTTGTTTCTTTTTTTTTAACCCTTTGAGCCTCCATATCCCTATCTACCAGCATCCATGTATGAAAGCGTTAATGCAGCAGCCATAATTTAGGGAACTAAAGCTCCCAAAGAACTTGCCTGGCTTCCCATACGTCGTCGCAAAGTTCAGGGCAGGTCTGCCAAGAAACGCGTCTGTTAATTACAAAGACGCCCTCGGGTTATTTAGAGCCCTCTGAGGTTTATCGGCGGTTCATAGAAAGATAAAATTTCCATTATTTCACTTTTTTTTCGTCTGTCTGTTGTATTTCAAGCATGTGGCGCGCTAGATAGAGCAATATAGACCTGCAGGGCTTATCTGCGCCTGGAGATGTCCCTTCATCTGTCTCGGGAGGAGCTTGGCAGGCTCGGGCCCCCTCGTTGCCTTGGGGCCAGTGTTACTTTGTCTACAGTTGTATGTTTTTTTCTTCTTTGTTTTTGAATATACATGTAATTAAATGATTAACGCGGCATGAGCACTTTATCAACCTCAGCTGTTGATTACTCATTAGAGCGTCTTGATGTAAAGACGTAAAGGCGGAATGGAGCCCGTGGTGGATGTCAAACCAGAGCCGGTGGTGTCGTATGGATTAAGGGTTGCCCATAATATACAGAGGCATAACTTAAAGGGGTTGTCCAGGCCATTACAATCTGACCAGCGGGTGGTCCAACACCCAGCACCCCCACCAATCAGCTAGTCTCCCGTAGCTTTTGTGCTGTCCACCATGTAGTGGCATTCTGCCTTCCTGCAGCCACCACTAGGGGGAGCTCATTGCATACTGCTTTATTATTGCGTTCAATGTATATACAGTAAGCAGTAAACTCACAAGCTCCCCCTTGTGGTGACTTCTGGAAGTCACATTTTTAGAATTTGCTTCCAATGCTGGATTTGGAGCTCTGTGAGGCCCTATAAAGATTTATTATTAAATTTATTCACCTCCAAGCGTAAAATTGCTGTGTCAATGGTCCATGGGGCAGGAATGCAAGCTACTAGAAATGGCCCCCTTATATTGATGAAACCACAGGAATGAAGAACATTTTGAATGGAGTGACTTTAATAGTGACAAAGTGATGACCAAAACCTTGAAGCCTTGGATTTATTTAAAGGGGAATGAACAACCAATACAAATGGTCCCTGATGTCAAATCTGCAAAAGGCCCCCTACGTGGAGTGTTGAGCCCCCTCAGGCACCACCTCTGCACCCCTATAGCTAAACCCCTATCGGTGTAGGAGGCCATCAGACCACACTGGGAGTAAAAGAGTTAAATAGGGATATTTTTTTCCTATTACTTTCTACCATCGTCTTTCTTTTAGAAATAGCGCGGCTGCATCGCTTTGCATACAGAGAGGTGTACGACATGCACTGAAGGCGCCATCTCCAGCAATCTGTTTTAGGGACACGCCATGCGGGAATAAATGGCTTTTTAATGTCGGTGATTTTGCGCGAGGAGGGGTTCCATATTGTTTTAAGGTTTCTTTTTTTGAAGCTGTGAATAGCAACAGCATAAAAAGTGTCACAATGGAGAGGTGGATACAATTGTATCCGGTCTAGCTGATGCCCACTGCAGACTGATACATTGTAGCAAACTATCGGGACAGTTGAAAAATGTGTGTGGCTGATTGATTTAGCTTACAGAGGATTGTCTAGACTGGATACAATTGTAACAAACCCTCCACTGAGAGAAGAATTGGATTTCTACTGCCTTCTACAAGAATGTTTACATTCACTGACAGCACACAGAGATCTTGGCAGTGGTGAAGAAATGAAACATAAAGTATATTGTCCATTTGAGATGGCCAAGGAATACTTGGCACAAGATACTCATACTCATACTGAAATACTCTGCTGCTGGGGATCCCGCTCTCTCCATAATATAAGTACTTCAGGTAAAAGTAAATATAAAAGTAAATTCCACATTAAAAGTGCCCTGTCTGACCCAGGAAGAAGTAAAATGGCGTCTTAAAAAGATTAAAATAGACAAATCACCAGGACCTGATGGCATACACCCCTGTATCCTAAGAGAATTAAGTATTGTCATAGCCAGACCCTTATTTCTGATATTTAAGGACTCTATACTGATAGTCAGTCTAGTCAGACCACACATGGAGGACTGTGTACAGTTCTGGGCTCCTGTGAACAAGGCAGACATAGCAGAGCTGGAGAGGGTTCAGAGGAGGGCAACTAAAGTCATAACTGGAATGGGTGGACTACAGGACCCAGAAAGATTATCAAAATTAGGGACGACTGAGGGGAGATCTAATAACTATGTATAAATATATCAGGGGTCAGTACAGAGATCTCTCCCATCATCTATTTATCCCCAGGACTGTGACTGTGACGAGGGGACATCCTCTGCGTCTGGAGGAAAGAAGGTTTGTACACAAACATAGAAGAGGATTCTTTACTGTAAGAGCAGTGAGACTATGGAACTCTCTGCCTGAGGAGGTGGTGATGATAAGTTCACTATAAGAGATCAGGAGGGGCCTGGATGTATTTCTGGAGGTAATAATATTACAGGTTATAGTTACTAGAGAGGGGTCGTTGATCCAGGGAGTAATTCTGATTGCCTGATTGGAGTCGGGAAGGAATTTTTCAGGGAAAATTCAACATCTGTTACTGAATTCCTCAATGGATTCCAGCTGAATGCAGAAGCTCTTGGTAGTTGGACCTACCATGGAGGCAAACCATGCAAACCCAGTAAGGGCTCAGGGGGGCCCCCTGCTGGCTAAAGGGGTGGACATGCGGCCTGTGCAGCCAGTTCATATGCGCGGATGAGGGGGGCAGTAGTGGAAGTGTACAGATGCTTAGCTGATTGTGGAGTATAGCAGGTAGATGGAGCTGAGAAGGTTCACGGGGATGGAGCCTAGTGGTGAGATTGGGGTGGGGTTTAGGGGCAGGGACATAGCAATGGGGGTGCAGAGGTAGCAGCCGCAACCGGGCCCCGGATCCTGAGGAGGTCCAAAGACCCTTGTGCCACATAAGATGACACCAGTATTATAGAAAGTGCATGCAGGTCAAGTTATATCTCTGGCTGGAGGGAAGGGGTTATGTCAAGAATTTGGCATGGGGGGGTGTACAAAGGCTATGTGCTCCCCTGGCCACAAAGCACTGAGGGAAGAGGAGCCCAAGCTGAACTCTTGCACCAGGGCCCATGAGCCTTTAGCTATGCCCCTGTGTAATGGGGCGGAGCTTAGTGGTGTGATTAGGGTGGGGTTTAGGGGCAGGGACATAGCTATGGGGGGTGCAGAGGTAGCAGCCGCAACTGGGCCCCGGAGGCCTGAGGAGGTCCAAAGACCCTTGTGCCACATAAGATGACACCAGTATTATATGCAGGTCAAGTTATATCTCTGGCTGGAGGGAAGGGGTTATGTCAAGAATTTGGCATGGGGGGGTTGTACAAAGGCTATGTGCTCCCCTGCCCCTGGCCACAAAGCACTGAGGGAAGAGGAGCCCAAGCTGAACTCTTGCACCAGGGCCCATGAGCCTTTAGCTATGCCCCTGTGTAATGGGGCGGAGCTTAGTGGTGTGATTAGGGTGGGGTTCAGGGGTTAATGGGGCGGAGCTTCACATTCCATAATCATGGCTGGCGTACGTCATCCAGAGTGGAGAGCGCCTTCAGTGGGAATCGCCCTCCATGTGCGCGGGTGCAGTTCACGTCATCAGCGGCGGTGGCGGTCGGTGTCTATATATCTATGGCGGCCTTATCGCCTCTGCTGCGCGGTAGAGAAATGTATTCTCTCTGCAGTGCCGCGATGCCGCCGCTGATAAACCAAAGAGCCGGCTCTAATGCACGGAGGGAAATTGCTTTGCTCGTTGCGAATACCAATGGAATCTTTCACTAAGATTGACTTTCAAATGAAAGCCGACAATGTTCCTTTTTAAGCGAGCCCCTTAATCCAATTTTGTGCTTGGCTTTGGCCGTCGTCTCATTCTTTATTTGATTTTTATGTTATGGTGTGGGGGGGCACCGTCGCCCCCGAGGCATCATCCAGGCATCACAAAGGCTAAAATTGAGTATTCACAACAGGGTCGAAATCCAATCTTCCACGCATGGACTATTGTGGCGAGAAGGCTCCAAAGTGCTCTGAGAGCTTCACTTAACCCCCTCAGTGTCCGCGGAGTCAGGCGGTGTTCAGACTGGCGGAGAATGACTTCATACGTGTAACGTCGACCTGACGTCTTCAATAAACCGCTGCGCTGTGACGGGCTGGTAAAGCAGATGGATATGTCAGGGGGGATTGGACTGAAATTACCTTCAGGAGATGTCTGTGTGTTCTGCTCCATGTGTAGAAGGTGTTCTCTCATATTATGGACATAATCTTTGTAACAGTGAAAATTTCTGCAACTTCCTAATTTACTTTACGTATCAATTCCACCCTGATTTCAAAATCCCTGCTTGCTGTCAGTGGCTGCGAAGATTCAGAGACTAAGGACCTGCACAGATCTAATAACTTTACCAGATGAGGGTTGGTTACAATTGTATCCGTTCTAGATAATCCTCCTGACAGTCAGACTGATACAATTTACCTGCACTGATACATTGGAGCAAATTACCAAATCATGAAAGAGATGTGTGTTTACCTCACAAGTCATTGTCTCCAACTCCAACAAGAGGAGTAACAGCTAATCAAAGGGCCCCACTTCATCAGGAACACAGCAAAAAAACTCAGTATTTTGGTCTCAATAACTGTCAAAAATAATGAACTAAGTGATGTCACTGAACAGATACAGAAAAAGTGTGATGTCACAGTACAGGGATAATAAACACAGCGATGTCACCGTACAGGGATAATAAACACAGTGATGTCACAGTACAGGGATAATAAACACAGCGATGTCACAGTACAGGAATAATAAACACAGCGATGTCACCGTACAGGGATAATAAACACAGTGATGTCACAGTACAGAGATAATAAACACAGTGATGTCACAGTACAGGGATAATAAACACAGTGATGTCACAGTACAGGAATAATAAACACAATGATGTCACAGTACAGGAATAATAAACACAATGATGTCACAGTACAGGGATAATAAACACAGTGATGTCACAGTACAGGGATAATAAACGCAGTGATGTTACAGTACAGGGATAATAAACACAGTGATGTCACAGTACAGAGATAATAAACACAGTGATGTCACAGTACAGGGATAATAAACACAGTGATGTCACAGTACAGGAATAATAAACACAATGATGTCACAGTACAGGAATAATAAACACAGTGATGTCACAGTACAGGGATAATAAACGCAGTGATGTCACAGTACAGAGATAATAAACACAGTGATGTCACAGTACAGGGATAATAAACACAGTGATGTCACAGTACAGGAATAATAAACACAATGATGTCACAGGACAGGAATAATAAACACAGTGATGTCACAGTACAGGGATAATAAACGCAGTGATGTCACAGTACAGAGATAATAAACACAGTGATGTCACAGTACAGGAATAATAAACACAGTGATGTCACAGTACAGGGATAATAAACGCAGTGATGTCACAGTACAGAGATAATAAACACAGTGATGTCACAGTACAGGGATAATAAACACAGTGATGTCACAGTACAGGGATAATAAACACAGTGATGTCAGAGGACAGGGATAATAAACACAGCGATGTCACAGTACAGAGATAATAAACACAGTGATGTCACAATACAGGGGTAATAAACACAGCGATGTCACAGTACAGGGATAATAAACACAGTGATGTCACAGTACAGAGATAATAAACACAGTGATGTCACTGTACAGAGATAATAAACACAGTGATGTCACAGTACAGAGATAATAAACACAGTGATGTCACAGTACAGGGATAATAAACACAGTGATGTCACAGTACAGGGATAATAAACACAGTGATGTCACAGTACAGGGATAATACACACAGCGATGTCACAGTACAGAGATAATAAACACAGTGATGTCACAATACAGGGATAATAAACACAGCGATGTCACAGTACAGAGATAATAAACACAGTGATGTCACAGTACAGGGATAATACACACAGTGATGTCACAATACAGGGATAATAAACACAGCGATGTCACAGTACAGAGATAATAAACGCAGTGATGTCACAGTACAGAGATAATAAACACAGTGATGTCACAATACAGGGATAATAAACACAGCGATGTCACAGTACAGGGATAATAAACACAGTGATGTCACAGTACAGGGATAATAAACACAGTGATGTCACAGTACAGGGATAATAAACACAAGTGATGTCACCGTACACGGATAATAAACACAAGTGATGTCACCGTACAGATATGATAAACACAGTGATGTCACAGTACAGGGATAATAAACACAGTGATGTCACAGTACAGAGATAATAAACACAGTGATGTCACAGTACAGGGATAATAAACACAGTGATGTCACAGTACAGATATAATAAACACAGTGATGTCACAGTACAGGAATAATAAACAGTGATGTCACAGTACAGGGATAATACACACAGTGCTGTCACAGTACAGGGATAATAAACACAAGTGATGTCACAGTACAGAGATAATAAACACAGTGATTTCACAGTACATGGATAATACACTCAGTGATGTCACTGTACAGGGATAATAAACACAGTGATGTCAAAGTACAGGGATAATAAACAGTGATGTCACAGTACAGGGATAATAAACACTGTGATGTCACAGTACAGGGATAATAAACACAGTGATGTCACAGTACAGAGACAATAAACACAGTGATGTCACAGTACAGGGATAATAAACACAGTGATGTCACAGTACAGGGATCATAAACACAGTGATGTCACAGCACAGAGGTAATACACACAGTGATGTCACAGTACAGAGATAATAAACACAGTGATCTCACAGTACAGGGATAATACACACAGTGCTGTCACAGTACAGGGATAATAAACACAAGTGATGTCACAGTACAGAGATAATAAACACAGCGATGTCACAGTACAGGGATAATACACTCAGTGATGTCACTGTACAGGGATAATAAACACAGTGATGTCAAAGTACAGGGATAATAAACACAGTGATGTCACAGTACAGGGATAATAAACACTGTGATGTCACAGTACAGGGATAATAAACACAGTGATGTCACAGTACAGAGACAATAAACACAGTGATGTCACAGTACAGGGATAATAAATAGAGATGAGCGAGTAGTGAAATATTCGAAAGTTCGAAATTCGATTCGAATAGACCGCGAAATTCGACTATTCGACCGAATATCGAATCCCATTAAAGTCTATGGGGAAAAAATGCTCGCCACTTGGAAATCTCAATTCGACCACTTGGAGGTCACCAAGTCCACCCTGGAACCTCAGAAAAGGATGCCAACACTGCTGGAATGCAACTGGGACAGCAGGGGAAGCATGTCTGGGTGCATATAACGCGCCCAAGTCGCACTATTACGCCACTATCACAGCCTCTCAACAATACACTCCAAACACAATCTAACCTCTCTGTAAAGTGAGACCATACAAGGAAACCTTCTTTCCTCTACATTGCCATGGACCCCAAGCCAAACTAGACAAAAAAAACGATGAAATTCTGCACCCCTTAAAATCACGTTGCCTATGACAACCACAGATGGCATAGGCAAGGGGGAAAGCAAATAGACCCCACCCCTAATTGTCATTGTGTGTGTGTGTGAGATGTGGTCAGACATGTCTTCTTTAAAATGTAAAAACAACTCAAACACATGCAGAAGCCTTAAAATGCCCAAATTGTTGGCGCTTGAGATGTCAGTGACCCGACCTGGCCCAGTGTCATGTCTAGCAGGTAAAGCAGTGGGGATGTTGAGGGATGCGTAGGACCGCAAAAGGCAGGAAGAGGCCGTGGGCTGGCCAGAGGCTCATGGAAAATTTTGTGGCGGCCCAAGAGGTGACACCTCTTAAAAATTATGTGGAGGCCCAAGAGGTGAGACCTCTTAAAAATTATGTGGAGGCCCAAGAGTTGACACCTCTTAAAAATTATGTGGAGGCCCAAGAGGTGAGACCTCTTAAACATTTTGCGCAGGCCCAAGAGGTGAGACCTCTTAAAAATTATGTGGAGGCCCAAGAGGTGAGACCTCTTAAACATTTTGTGGAGGCCCAAGAGGTGAGACCTCTTAAAAATTATGTGGAGGCCCAAGAGGTGAGACCTGTTAAAGATTTTGTGGAGGCCCAAGAGGTGAGACCTCTTAAAAATTATGTGGAGGCCCAAGAGGGGAGACCCGTTAAAAATTATGTGGAGGCCCAAGAGGTGACACCTCTTAAAAATTATGTGGAGGCCCAAGAGGTGAGACCTCTTAAAAATTATGTGGAGGCCCAAGAGGTGAGACCTCTTAAACATTTTGTGGAGGCCCAAGAGGTGAGACCTCTTAAACATTTTGTGGAGGCCCAAGAGGTGAGACCTCTTAAAAATTATGTGGAGGCCCAAGAGGTGAGACCTGTTAAAGATTTTGTGGAGGCCCAAGAGGTGAGACGTATTAAAAATTATGTGGAGGCCCAAGAGGGGAGACCTGTTAAAGATTTTGTGGAGGCCCAAGAGGTGAGACGTATTAAAAATTATGTGGAGGCCCAAGAGGGGAGACCCGTTAAAAATTATGTGGAGGCCCAAGAGGTGAGACCTGTTAAACATTTTGTGGAGGCCCAAGAGGTGAGACGTATTAAAAATTATGTGGAGGCCCAAGAGGTGAGACCTGTTAAACATTTTGTGGAGGCCCAAGAGGTGAGACGTATTAAAAATTATGTGGAGGCCCAAGAGGGGAGACCTGTTAAACATTTTGTGGAGGCCCAAGAGGTGAGACGTATTAAAAATTATGTGGAGGCCCAAGAGGTGAGACCTGTTAAACATTTTGTGGAGGCCCAAGAGGTGAGACGTATTAAAAATTATGTGGAGGCCCAAGAGGGGAGACCTCTTAAAAATTATGTGGAGGCCCAAGAGGTGAGACGTATTAAAAAATTATGTGGAGGCCCAAGAGGGGAGACCTCTTAAAAATTATGTGGAGGCCCAAGAGGTGAGACCTCTTAAACATTTTGTGCAGGCCCAAGAGGTGAGACCTCTTAAAAATTATGTGGAGGCCCAAGAGGTGAGACCTGTTAAAAATTATGTGGAGGCCCAAGAGGTGAGACCTGTTAAACATTTTGTGGAGGCCCAAGAGGTGAGACCTCTTAAACATTTTGTGGAGGCCCAAGAGGTGAGACGTATTAAAAATTATGTGGAGGCCCAAGAGGGGAGACCTCTTAAAAATTATGTGGACGCCCAAGAGGTGAGACCTCGTAAACATTTTGCGCAGGCCCAAGAGGTGAGACCTCTTAAAAATTATGTGGAGGCCCAAGAGGTGAGACCTCTTAAACATTTTGTGGAGGCCCAAGAGGTGAGCCATAAATATAAAAATTTTTCTGATTTACGGAGCAATTCTACGGCGGTTAAGGAGGAGGAGGTGGAGGAGGAAATGGCACTTCATACAGATGGCACTTCACTTTTGGCTGCTTTCCACGGTTGGAGAAGCAAAGTCCGGGTCAATCCACTTGCTGTTCATTTTGATTAGCGTCAGCCTGTCGGCACTGTCGGTTGACAGGCGGCTGCGCTTATCGGTGATAATGCCCCCGGCAGCGCTGAACACCCTTTCTGATAGCACGCTGGCGGCAGGGCAGGCAAGCACCTCCAAGGCGTACAGGGACAGTTCCAGCCACGTGTCCAACTTGGATTGCGAAGACCCAGTACAGTTTGTTCTCCACTATCCGGACAACACGTGTGTCCCGGGAAAAGCAGCCCAGCATGAAGTCAGCCATGTGTGCCAGACTCTGAATAGGCATGACGTCACTGCCCCCACCAGAAGGATCACTTGCCATTTCCTCCTCTTCCTCTTCCGCCTCCTCTCCGCCCCATCCGCGCTGAACCAATGGACGCACACAGCCTGACTGCTACCCTCGCCGCCAGCATCCTCCTCCTCTTCCACAGCCACCTCCACGTCGTCCTCCTCCTCCTCATCCTCCTCCTCCTGCAACTGCCACCGTGAAGCAGACAAAAGTGTGGTCTGACTGTGTAGCTCCGTTGCGTCTCCTCCTGCCCCCCGTCTCCTCTGTGTGCAATGCGTTCTCCCTTATTGCGATGAGGGATTCTTTAAGGACGCATAGGAGCGGGATGGTTACGCTCGGCCCCTGCTGGCTGTGGCCTCACTTCTCTGTCTGAACTGTCCTCTGCCTGTGGACATCCCTCTGCCTGTGGACATCCCTCTGCCTGTGGACATCCCTCTGCCCTGTGGACATCCCTCTGCCTGTGGACATGCCTCTGC
>ONZH01017961.1:0-81380 GCA_900303285.1 Rhinella marina
CCTGTCTGACCCAGGAAGAAGTAGAGCTGCGTCTTAAAAGATTAAAATAGACAAAATCGCCAGGACCGGGATGGCATACGCCCCCGTATCCTAAGAGAATTAAGTAATGTCATCGCCAGACCTTTATTTCTGATATTTAAGGACTCTATTACTGATAGGGAGCGTTCCACAGGATTGGCGCATAGCAAATGTGGTACCAATATTCAAAAGGGTCCAAAAACAGAAGCCCGGGAACTATAGGCCGGTAAGTTTTAACATCTGTCGTGGGTAACTGAGGGTTTTCCTAAGAGATGCCTATCTTGGAGTACCTCAATGAAACAAGCAAATAACTCCATATCAGCATGGCTTCATGAGGGATCGGTCATGTCAAACCAATTTAATCAGTTTCTATGAGGAGGTAAAGTTCTAGACTACACCGCAGCGAATCAATGGATGTCGTATATCTGGACTTCTCCAAGCCATTTGACACTGTACCACATAAAAGGTTAGTATATAAAATGAGAATGCTTGGCCTGGGAGAAAATGTCTGTATGTGGGTAAGTAACTGGCTCAGTGATAGAAAACAGAGGGTGGTTATTAATGGCACATATTCAGATTGGGTCACTGTCACTAGTGGGGCACCACAGGGGTCAGTATTGGGCCCTATTCTCTTCAATATATTTATTAATGATCTTGTAGAAGGCTTGCACAGTAAAATATCAATTTTTGCAGATGACACTAAACTGTGTAAAGTAATTAACACAGAAGAGGACAGTACACTGCTACAGATGGATCTGGATAGACTGGAGGCTTGGGCAGAGAAGTGGCAGATGAGGTTTAACACTGACAAATGTAAGGTTATGCATATGGGAAGGAATAATGCAAGTCACCAGTACATACTAAATGGTAAAATATTGGGTAACTCTGACAAGGAAAAGGACCTAGGAATTTTAGTGAACAGCAAACTAAGCTAGAAACCAGTGTCAGACAGCTGCTGCCAAGGCCAATAAGATAATGGGTTGCATCAAAAGAGGCATAGATGCCCGTGATGAGAACATAGTCCTGCCACTTTCAGACCACACTAGTCAGACCACACATGGAGTACTGTGTACAGTTCTGGGCTCCTGTGAACAAGGCAGACATAGCAGAGCTGGAGAGGGTTCAGAGGAGGGCAACTAAAGTCATAACTGGAATGGGTGGACTAGAGCAGTGATTTTCAACCAGTGTGCCTCCAGCTGTTGCAAAACTACAACTCCCATCATGCCCAGGGAGCCTATAGCTATCAGCCTACAGAAGGGCATGGTGGGAGTTGTAGTTTTGCAACAGCTGGAGGCACACTGGTTGAAAATCACTGGACTAGAGTACCAAGAAAGATTATCAAAATTAGGGTTATTCACTTTAGAAAAAAGACGACTGAGGGGAGATCTAATAACTATGTATAAATATATCAGAGGTCAGTACAGAGATCTCTCCCATCATCTATTTATCCCCAGGACTGTGACTGTGACGAGGGGACATCCTCTGCGTCTGGAGGAAAGAAGGTTTGTACACAAACATAGAAGAGGATTCTTTACGGTAAGAGCAGTGAGATTATGGAACTCTCTCCCTGAGGAGGTGGTGATGGTAAGTTCACTAAAAGAGTTCAAGAGGGGCCTGGATGTATTTCTGGAGTGTAATAATATTACAGGTTATAGTTACTAGAGATGGGTCGTTGATCCAGGGAGTAATTCTGATTGCCTGATTGTAGTCGGGAAGGAATTTTTTTCCCTAAAGTGGGGAAAATTGGCTTCTAACTCACAGGTTTTTTTTTGCCTTCCTCTGGATAAACTTGTAGGAAAACAGGCCGAACTGGATGGACAGATGTCTTTTTTCAGCCTTATAAACTATGTTACTATGTTACTAGACATGTTAATGATATGCATATGATAAAGTTGATGTTATTAATAGTTGTCTGAGGAAAGCTCTGCCACGCTGAATGAAGTTGGGCTCACGAAACATCATGATCCGCTGCAGGCAGCTCCCTTTGCAATTGACGACCAATTATGCCCCAGACGTGCTTAACTGGGTGAGAAGTCTAGAATTGCTGCAGGACATGGTAGTACATTTAAGCCACACAAGCTGCTCACTGTAGCGTAAGCAATGTGTCGCCTGGCATTCTCCTGTTGAAAAATGGCTATACCACTTGTTCAATGACCAAATCAATGTGATGTTGAGCCGTTTAGTGTACCTGAAATAAAGACTAGAGGGTTCCAGCTGCCGTACATTATGCCCACAACATAGTCCTAAGACTAGGACCGGTGTGATATTCCCTTGTGAAAGCCTCTTTATGATATTGCCTATGTGGTCAGACTAAATATCACTGAAAAAAGATGAAAAAAAACCAAAACCTTGCACAATATGATAAATAAATATCCGGATGTACATGGTTACATTTATAAAAGAAAGTGCACTGAAAATATTGCAATGACACAATATATGCAAACATTATATATGGACTAAGCCTCTTCTCAGATAATAAAATTTTAGATTTTTAGCCAATATATTAATATATATAAAACACATCTGTGCCCACCTATCAGTGCCAAGGTGGTCTTAGTCAGACAGGACATACTCTAAACCTACCTATGCCATTGGCCATCTGCATTCAGGAGAGCAGACCCTGTACCTACAGTACTGTATGTATAGTGTGCTGCTTCTTGTATAAAAATATGATAGTTGCATCTACTGTGTTAGTGGATTATTTTCAGTGATTTTTTCATTGCCTATGTGATCTATAAACCAACCTCTGGCTGTCATTGTGTCCAAGACACTCTTTGCTGAAGACGACTGACCATCATGCTAGCTAGAGATGAGCAAAGAGATTCGTCGATTCGTTGATTCGTATCGAATTTTTGGATTTTTCAGCTGCGAAGCGAGTCCGAATATTAGGTGATTCGCTTTGCTTTTGTACGCATCGCTATGTAGTTTGTCCGCTAAATTATACGCTATTCTACGTATAATTTAGTTACTCTATACGCTGTTGCGTAGACTCCTCCCTGGTAGTTACTCTACACGCTGTTGCGTAGGAATTCTATTCAGCGATGCAGACTCCTCCCTGGTAGTTCCGCCCACTTCTCCTGCGTGCGACGAAGACGTGGCAAGTCAGCAGAGTAAGATGGCGGTGAGACAGCGAGGTCCCGACTGGGGAAGCATGTTGTGGGCAGACGACCCCTATGAGGAGAAGGAACCGGAGATTTATCTCTCACAACTCAACAGGAAGTTGGATGAGGTGCCTGCTGAGGTGGTGACTCCACTGGCTCCGCTCCGCCGCGCAAGGACTACTCCTTAAGCCAGAATTTGATGGTCCCTGAGGCTGTCACCCGGAACGCCCAGACCCTCTGGGAATATAAAAAGCTGGTGGAGGAGTGGGTGGTGCAAGTTTTGGAGCACCCACGGTCCGGTGACCCTAAGCTGGAGCGCCGAAGGGGAACCGTTATTTGGTTCAACGTGGAGCGGGGAGTCGGTTTCATCGGCGATGAGGAGACGGCGGAGGAATTATATGTTAACCGCCGTTCGGTTAAGCGGCTATATCTTCCGCCCATACGCCACAATCTCCACACAGGGGATTACGTGGAGTATACCCCCATGAAGAGCCTCCAAGGCCCCTTTGCTACTGGGGTGAAAATCTTAAAGCGACCACCTACTCCTGCAGTGCCCCCGGAAGACTGGAGTGAGGAGGCACACGCCGCAGAAGAGGCTTGGGACCTTGGGACCTTGAGATTTGAAGAGAAATCCCAAGGTCAGGATCAGCCGGAACCCCTGATTCCTGATTTGCCGCCACCGCCACCGATCCTTCATGTGGGACAGATGACCACGAACACTTTCGTGTACCATCCAACTGTGGTACAGTACCACTACCAACTGCCATGCCCATGGCAGTTGCAGGCCGCACAGTCCGCCGCTCGTGGAAGACCGTTACCATTACCGTTACAGCCGGAGATTCTGTCACCTGGTATGCCGGCAGGAGGATCTGGCCACTACAGAGTGATGGGCAGGGCCAAAGTTACCACTGCCTTTGCCAGTGTGACAGCCCAGTCACCAAGAAGACCATCCTTGAGAGGTCGGCAGGGGTCTGCTGCCACAGCCACGGCCGCTTTCATGATGAGGCAGGAGCGCCCTCTCATGTCCTTTAGCTCCAGCAGCAGTGAGGAGGACCTGCTGGCCTTTAAGTAATTCCAGCAGTTTTTATGGGAGCCACAACATGGACTTATCCTGAAGGGTGGGCACTAGTTGGCCCTTGTTTTTTAGTTTTGGTGCCCCGCGTTTGTCCTCACCCAGATGGCCATGGATTGTTAGGACTCCCCCCATCAAAAAAAAGTTTTTTTATCCAAGTTGCACATACGTGCGCCTCATCCCTTTTTTCCCCCTTTTTAGGTTATTTGGGGAGCCCCTCGAAAGAGGTTTTGTTTAAAGGGAACCTTTGCTGCTATTTTTTTACTCTTTTACTTTTTTTTTACTTAATTTGGATTACAATTTTGCCTATGTAGATTACAAATTGCGACTGAGTTTGGGACTCTGCTCCAGTTCTATGACAAGCGTCAGAAGAAAAGAGACTAAACATGTCCGTGAGCATACTAGGTAGGTGATATATATTTAAAATGTTTATATTATACTTATAATAATGTATTTGCACTATTTACCATATATGTGTCTCGAATATTCGCTCTGCCTCTGAGGAGTGCACGCCGCGGCCTCTCCTCGTACGTGCCTGCGTATTACGTAATCGCTTAGACAATAGTACACTGAGATTCGTAAGCTATTTGTACGCTCATGCGTACGTCTTCTAAGAAGTTGCGTACATTTTGTACATTTTGTACGCAAATACAACGAATCTATTCGTCGAATACACGAATTTTAGGAAAAGTTTGGCGAATGTTCGGCGAATAATTTTTTCAATGATTCGCTCATCTCTAATGCTAGCCTTTGATGGCTAACAGCCTATTGTTCTGCAAACTCCTTCTGATGGTTTGTGTATAGTCATGGCCAAAAGTTTTGAGAATGACACAAATATTATATTTTCACATGATCTGCTGCCCTCTGGTTTTATGTGTGTTTGTCAGATGTTTTTATCACATACAGAAATATAATTGCAATCATATTATGAGTAACAAAAGCTTATATTGACAGTTAGAATGAGTTAATGCAGCAAGTCAATATTTGCAGTGTTGACCCTTCTTCTTCAGGACCTCTGCAATTCTCACTGGCATGCTCTCAATCAACTTCTGGACCAAATCCTGACTGATAGCAGTCCATTCTTGCACAATCAATGCTTGCATTTTGTCAGAATTTGTAGGTTTTTGTTTGTCCACCCGTCTCTTGATGATTGACCACAAGTTCTTAATGGGATTAAGATCTGGGGAGTTTCCAGGCCATGGACCCAAAATCTCTATGTTTTGTTCCCTGAGCCATTTAGTTATCACCTTTGCTTTATGGCAAGGTGCTCCATCATGCTGGAAAAGGCATTGTTGATCGCCAAACTGCTCTTGGACGGTTGGGAGAAGTTGCTCTCGGAGGACATTCTGGTACCATTCTTTATTCATGGCTGTGTTTTTAGGCAAGACTGTGAGAGAGCCGATTCCCTTGGCTGAGAAGCAACCCCACACATGAATGGTTTCAGGATGCTTTACAGTTGGCATGAGACAAGACTGGTGGTAGCGCTCACCTCGTCTTCTCCGAATAAGCTGTTTTCCAGATGTCCCAAACAATCGAAAAGGGGATTCATCAGAGAAAATGACTTTACCCCAGTCCTCAGCAGTCCACTCCCAGTACCTTTTGCAGAATATCAGTCTGTCCCTGATGTTTTTTCTGGAGAGAAGTGGCTTCTTTGCTGCCCTCCTTGAGACCAGGCCTTGCTCCAAGAGTCTCCGCCTCACAGTGCGTGCAGATGCACTCACATCGGCCTGCTGCCATTCCTGAGCAAGCTCTGCACTGCTGGTAGCCCGATCCCGCAGCTGAAACACTTTTAAGATACGGTCCTGGCGCTTGCTGGTCTTTCTTGGGCGCCCTGGAGCCTTTTTGGCAACAATTTAACCTCTCTCCTTGAAGTTCTTGATGATGCAATAGATTGTTGACTGAGGTGCAATCTTTCTAGCTGCGATACTCTTCCCTGTTAGGCCATTTTTGTGCAGTGCAATGATGACTGCACGTGTTTCTTTAGAGATAACCATGGTTAACAGAAGAGAAACAATGATGCCAAGCACCAGCCTCCTTTTAAAGTGTCTAGTGGTGTCATTCTTACTTAATCATGACAGATTAATCTCCAGCCCTGTCCTCATCAACACCCACACCTGTGTTAATGGAGCAATCACTGAAACGATGTTAGCTGGTCCTTTTAAGGCTGGGCTGCAATGATGTTGAAATGTGTTTTGGGGGATAAAGTTCATTTTCTAGGCAAATATTGACTTTGCAAGTAATTGCTGTTAAGCTGATCACTCTTTATAACATTCTGGAGTATATGCAAATTGCCATTATAAAAACTGAAGCAGTAGACTTTGTAAAAATTAATATTTGTATCATTCTCAAAACTTTTGGCCATGACTGTAGACGTTGTTTGCCATCCTAGGCTTGGAAGGTGATGTCCAATTTCACTTGCAGTACAGACTAGATCACTACACACTATTGTTCTAATCAGAAAACCTCTAATGTCATTCCAGTTTGTTGTGTTATCCCAACCACTGGGACAGGCAATGTTGAGCAGTGCTGACATCTCATCTTAGGTGCATAGTGATCTGCTAGAGTAATAAACCATGGCATCTTAGTTTAGGGATTCTGTCCCTCTCAGTTTGCGATGAGTTGTATTAACTGGCACATTGACAAACAGGAGGCAATACAAGCATCTTTTCCAGTAGGTGTTTACATCCTTTCTTGCTACACAGTCTGAAGTAATCTTGGAGAGGTTGTGGGGTGGAACATCCCTCTTCACTGGCTCATCTTGTACAGAAGCTGAGGGTAAACTGGTGCTTTGACTCCTGTCCTTTGAGTTTGTGTACTAGTGCAAAGCATAGAGGGACAGTGGGAAATTGTTCCTACCTCATATTTTCTGGTATTAGTTGTAGCATCAGTTCCATACAAAATCGTCTTGCAAATTCCATACAAAATCGTCTTGCAAATGCACACAGTGCCAGCTAACCACACAAAACAAGTATACAATTAAAAATATACATGATGACTCTTCAAGCTCAACATTTTTTAATGAAAAATATTCTTTAAAACGGTTGTGCATGTATTTTTTTTACTTTTTTAACTGTGAACCCCGGTCTACTGTACCAGTTGAAAAAAAACATATTCTGCTGCTCTCCACCACTTATTTCTTTCTCCTTGAATCTCTGCTTTCCTTCAGCAGTCTTCCAGTCCCATCCTGTAAACTTTCAGATGGACGGTACATGTGTGCTGCTGCAGTCAATGACAGGCCTTATCAGTGATGTATCCACAAGTGACTGAACCCATTTAAGTGAACTACATTAGTGCTAGATATAATCGGTCCAAGGGATTACTATGTCCTGAATGTGTAAACTGTACAGCGTCATTATCAAGGAATTCATCTTGGGTCTGTGTATTACTATGGGATCTGAGGTTCATGGAAAATTGATTTAACCCCTTCAACCCCGGGCCTGTTTTCACCTTCCTGACCGGGCCATTTTTTGCAAATCTGACATGTCACTTTATGTGGTAATAACTTTGGAATGCTTTTACTTATCCAGACCATTCTGAGATTGTTTTCTTGTGACACATTGTACTTCATTACAGTCATAAATTTGAGTCAATATATTTCACCCTTATTTATGAGTAAATCCCAAATTTACCAAAAATTTGGAAAAATTTCCAAATTTCCAAATTTCAATTTTTCTACTTTCAAAATACACAGTAATACCTCCAAAAATAGTTATTATTTTACATTCCCCATATGTCTACTTTATGTTGGCATCATTTTATAAATGTCATTTTACTTTTTTAGGACGTTAGAGGGCTTAGAAGTTTAGAAGCCATTTTTCAAATTTTCACCAAATTTTCCAAAACCATTTTTTTAAGCACCAATTCAGATATAAAGTGATTGTGAGGGGCTTACATAATGAAACCCCCCATAAATGACCCCATTTTAGAAACTACACCCCTCAAGTTATAAAAAACTGCTGTTACAAACTTTGTTAACCCTTCAGGTGTTCCACAAGAATTAAAGGAAAATGGAGGTGAAATTTCAAAATTTCACTTTTTTGGTAGATTATTCATGTTAATAATTTTTTTCTTGCAACACAGCAAGGGTTAACAGCAAACTAAACCTCAATACTCATTACTCTGATTCTGCAGTTTACAGAAATACCCCATATGTGGTGGTAAACGTCTCTATGGGTTTGTGGCAGTGGTCAGAAGGAAAGAAGCGCCATACGGATTTTGGAGGCAGATTTTGCTAGAATAGTTTTTAGGCACCATTTTGTAATTCAGAGACCCTGACGTACCCCTTCAGTGGAAACCCTCATAAAGTGACCCCATTTTGGAAACTACACCCTTCAAAGAATATATTAAGGGGGGTTCTGGCCACTTTGACCCCCTAAGAGTTTTACGGAATTTGGAAACACTTGGCTGTGAAAATGAAAAGTTTGATTTCTTCCAATAAAATGTTGCTTTAGCCCCAAATTTTTCATTTTCACAAGGGGTAACAGGAGAAAAGCACCCCATAATTTGTTACCTATTTTCTCCTGAATACGGCAACACCCCATATGTGGTGGTAAACTGCTCTGGGGGCACATGGCAGGACTCAAAACAGAAGGAGCGCCATATGGATTTTGCAGAACAGATTTTGATGGATTGGTTTGCGGGTGACGTTGATTTTTAATTTTTTTAGTTATTGTCTTATGTGGGGGCTCATTTTTTGCGGGACGAGATGACGGTTTGATTGGTACCATTTTTGGGTACATAAGACTTTTTGATCGCTTTGTATTACAGTTTTTGTGGGTCAAGGTGAAAAAAAATAGCAGTTTTGGCATGGTTTTTTAAAAATTTTTTTTACAACATTCACCTGGGGGGCCATCTCATGTGATATTTTTATAGAGCAGGTTGTTACGGACGCGACGATACCCAATATGTCTAACTTTTTTAATTTTTGAAAGTTTTACACATTAGATGCATTTTAGAACAGAATAAAATCTTTATTTTGTGTTGCCATTTTCAAAGAGCCATATTTTTTTCAGTTTTCAGGCGATTGTCTCAGGTAGGGTATCGTTTTTGCAGGACCAGATGACGGTTTGATTGGTACCATTTTGGGGTAAATACACCTTTTTGATCGCCTGCTATTACACTTTTTGTGAGGCAAGAGGGAAAAAATGGTTGTTTTGGCATAGTTTTTTTTTGGTTTTTTTTGCAGCATTCACCCGGGGGGCCATCTCATGTAATATTTTTATAGAGCAGGTTGTTACGGACGCGACGATACCCAATATGTCTAACTTTTTTATTTTTGGATAGTTTTACACATTAGATTTATTTTTTGAACAGAATAAAATCTTTATTTTGTGTTGCCATTTTCAAAGAGCCATATTTTTTTCAGTTTTCAGGCGATTGTCTCAGGTAGGGTATCGTTTTTGCAGGACAAGATGACGGTTTGATTGGTACCATTTTGGGGTAAATACGCCTTTTTGATCGCCTGCTATTACACCTTTTGTGAGGCAAAAGGGAAAAAAATGTCTGTTTTGGCTTAGTTTTAAAAAAATTTTTTTTACAGCATTCGCCTGGGGGGCCATCTCATGCAATATTTTTATAGAGCAGGTTGTTACGGACGTGGCGATACCCAATATGTCTAACTTTTTTATTTTTGGATAGTTTTACACATTAGATTTATTTTTAGAACAGAATAAAATCTTTATTTTGTGTTGCCATTTTCAAAAAGCCATATTTTTTTCAGTTTTCAGGCGATTGTCTCAGGTAGGGTATCGTTTTTGCAGGACAAGATGACGGTTTGATTGGTACCATTTTGGGGTAAATACGCCTTTTTGATCGCCTGCTATTACACCTTTTGTGAGGCAAAAGGGAAAAAAATGTCTGTTTTGGCTTAGTTTTAAAAAAAAATTTTTTACAGCATTCGCCTGGGGGGCCATCTCATGCAATATTTTTATAGAGCAGGTTGTTACGGACGTGGCGATACCCAATATGTCTAACTTTTTTATTTTTGGATAGTTTTACACATTAGATTTATTTTTTGAACAAAAAATACTTTTTGTGTTGCCATTTTCTGAGAGCCATATTTTTTTTATTTTTCAGGCGATTGTCTTAGGTAGGGTCTCATTTTTTGCGGGACAAGATGACGGTTTGATTGGTACCATTTTGGGGTACATACGCTTTTTTGATCATCTGCTATTACACTTTTTGTAAGGGAAGGTGACCAAAAAATGTCTGTTTTGGCACAGTTTTTTTTTTTTTTTTAACTGCGTGCACCTGACGGGGTGGATCATG
Organism: Rhinella marina; assembly: GCA_900303285.1. NCBI lineage: Eukaryota > Metazoa > Chordata > Amphibia > Anura > Bufonidae > Rhinella > Rhinella marina. The sequence goes on from ONZH01017961.1 coordinate 10,459, forward strand.
TGCTATTTTTATAGAGCCGGTCGATACGGACGCGGCGATACCTAATATGTCTTTTTCTTTTTTTTTTCACTATTTTTTACAATTTTTTTTATATTATTTTGTAAAAATGATGTTTTTTTGGGTGGGGGGGGAACCTGAAACTTTTTTTTGTAAAACTTTATTTTTTTCACTTTTTTTTAACTTTCTTATTTTACACTTTTTTTTCACTTTTGGGGGTCTGATCCCCTTACAATGCATTACAATACTTCTGTATTGTAATGCATTGGCTGGAAGTGTATTACTCAATGTAATACACTTCCAGCACACTGCCTGTGAGATCCAGGGGGCTGGATCTCACAGGCTTCCGTAGATAGCAGCCGGATGCCTAAGGAAGGCATCCGGCTGCTATCTCAGCCATCGGGTCCCCGTCACTGCAGCGCGGGGACCCGATGGCAACCCCTTCCCACCGCCCGCATCGCATGTGCCGCGGTCAGCGCTGACCGCGGCACATGAAGGGTTAATGCACCGGCATCAGTGTTTTCACCGATGCTGGTGCATATATCAGGGGTCCGGCTACTGGGCACAGCTGGACCCCCGCCGCTAATTGGGCGGGCGCAGCTCCTGCACCCGCCCGATCAGCGCGCCGTAGCACTACGGCGCTGGTCGGGAAATCACTTCCCGCAGCGCCGTACATGTACGGCGCTGGTCGGGAAGGGGTTAAAGGGGTATTCCCATCTCGCAAATGTAGTTTGTATAGTTAGATATAGCCATACCAATAATATTACTAATAGAATGTATTTATATAAAATGTACAGTTTAGAAGATTTGCCTATTTGTATATCCATTGTCCCACACACATCAGTCAGACCGTTGCCCCTGGTTACGGCCACCGGGGCCATGTAGTAGTGGTGGCCGGCTTGCTCTTGCTCAAACCCCACTCTGAGGTAACTGCTGTATTGTGAACGCACATTGCATCAGCATGCGCAGACACATCTTAGGGTACTTTCACATCTGCGTTTTGGACGCTACCAGTCCAAAACGCAATGGTCAGGATCCGTCCAAAACGCAGACTTTATAAACAGATCGTGCTCCATAGAGATGAATTGATCTTGGAACAGGATCTGTTTCTCTGAGTTTTGGAAACGCAGACAAAAATGCTACAACCCTAAGATGTGTCTCCGCATGATCATACAATGTGCGTACACAATACAGCAGTTACCTCAGAGCGGGTTTGAAAAGGAGCAAGCTGGCCACCGCTACTACAGGGCCACGGTGGTTGTAACTAGGGGCAACGGCCTGACTGATGTGTGTGGGACAATGGATATACAAATAGGCAAATCTACTAAACGGTACATTTAATATAAATACATTATATTAGTAATAATATTGGTATGGCTATATCTAACTATACAAACTACATTTGTGAGATGGGAATACCCCTTTTAACACGACTTAAAGGGGTTCTCCAGGAATTAAGAAAATGAAAATACTTAAATATTACTTTATAATAAATATATTCCCAAATACCTTTCATTAGTTAGAGTGGCTAGTTTTGTCTACGGAGCAATCACTAGGAGAAATAAAATGGCCGCCGTCCTACTAGTACACACAGAACCTGTCCTAATCACACAGGAGGACAAGTTACTTGTCAGGTAAGGAGCTGCCTCATCCTCCTCTCTGCTCTGTGGGAATGGAAATGATGAGGAGACATGAAGTACAAAGAGGAGGGTGAGGGTAATGAGCAGCAGCTCTTGTATGCAGTCTACATTACCACAGCCCCACATTACCACAGTCTGTCCTGTCCATCCTCTCCGTACTTCATGTCTCTTCATGAGCTCCATTCCTACTGAGATTCAGTTGAAGATCATATTAAACTGTATTCAGGATCATAATCCCTGACAGTCAGAGCAGAGAGGAGGATGAGGCAGCTCTGTACCTCAGTGTTGTGAAGTAACTTGTCCTTCTGTGTGATTAGGACAGGTTCAGTGTGTACTGGTGTAGAAGGAAGTGCTGGTATGTATGGGTGTATATGTATATGCATGCATGCCCCCTTAATTAGGCATGCATATACATGTATATCTATATATGGGCCTTCTATATATGTATCTGTGGGTCTCCGGATATGCCCCAATCTGATGCATATGATGCCCCTATATATATATATATATTTAATCCCAGTAGTGAGTAGGCCCAGATACATAGTATTCACATCACTCTATTCAAAGCCCCCCTCCTGCAGGAAGGCCATATGCCTGCTGGGGTATGGGGGGGGGAAGACAATAGGGCCATATGTTGACAGTATCATAGGTATGTTAAACTATGGTTCAATAGACCCTTTTGTCTCAATAGGTGTGATGGATGCACTTCCCTCTTATCTTAAACTGATAGCAGGAACTTTCAGGCGGGCGTTACAATGGCCGGAGACATGGAGGCTGATGAGATCAAAAGAAAGTAGATCCGTGTGCTATCAGCAAAAGGTTCCCTTTAGGGGGTGTTAGGCTAGTATCACTACACCTCACTGCTTTCACCTGAAGAGGGAGAGGGCTCAGAGATAGACCAACTGTGAGGGGCCAGAGAAGGCAGTCTCCTGGAGGAGTCACCTGAAGCAAGATGGGGGAAAGGTCACCATGACAGAGCTCCAGGAAGGATTGGTCTAAGTATCCCAAGAACCCCTAACCCTTGCCCTACCTTTTAACCCGTGAACCACCAATGCTTTCCCTGTAACCCCTGCAATACCCCAGCTGCCCTATTTTCCCTAACCCATGATCCAACCCCTGTTGCTCTAACCCCTGTAACCATCCTGCCCATACCTCCCTGCACCCTTGCCCTGTGGAACCTGGGCTAACCCCTGCCCTGCACCCCTGCCCTGTGGTACCCCTGTCCATTTTACCCCTGCAATATCCCTCATTATCCCCTACTGTTATTTAACCCTTTGTCCCCAGGGATAGTATAGCATAGGTGAGGGTGGTCTGCTATCTGTATATTGTGAGTGTATGTGTTAGATTTAGTATTGTGGGTGGAATTAATTGTGGGAAGTGTGCAGTGTAGTCAGTGTATAATATTGTATTGTTGTGCGGCTATATGTATATATATTTATATATGCCAATATAAATATATATAGATATAGTCTAAATAACTAGACGGTAGACATTGTTTTATAATAAAGCTTTTTATTGTTTAAAAATACAGTTTACATTGTCTTTGTAGTCGCCGCTATAGCTTGAGCGTAAAGGGAATAGAACAGTGTGGGAAATAAATAGGCGGAGCTAGCGTCAGCCGGTTACGCCTATTTATGAATATTAATTAATGATATTCCACAAAATATTATTAATTAATTAGCCCTACAACAACTGGTAGCACGGCAGCCATTTTGTTTCCCCGGATGATTGCTCCCCCGACAAAACGAACCATAATAATGAAAGGTATTTAGAAATATATTTATTATAAAGTAATATTTCAGTATTTTCATTTTCTTAGTTCTCGGAGAACCCCTTTAAGTGCATAAAGAGTTTACTAAACTATGATAAAAGATATACAAAGATAAAGTACAGTGACAATCACCAAAAGTTGTGAAAACAAACGGGCGAACTCCACTTCGATCGGCGCCCAACATAGCACTCGGCCAACAGCCATATAATACAAAGAGAGGGGTTGGTAGCAAGACACATCACAATGATGTCTTCAATGGAGCTGAGCTCTATGTTACAAAGCCAAGTGTTGTTTTCTAGTCTTCTGGCCCTCTAATCTTCTTCTGTGGGGTCATATTGGGTCTGTATGAATTTGGAGACTAAGGGGTTGTTCACATATCAGTTATTTGATCAGTTATTTCCATCAGTTATTGTGAGCTAAAACCAGGAGTGGTCACTAAACAGAGATCAGGTATAATGAAAAGATCTGCACCTGTTTGGTGTTTTTGACCCGCACCTGGTTTTGGCTCACAATAACTGATGGAAATAACTGATCAAATAACTGATATGTGAACAACCCCTAATTTGGTATTTAATCTGTGGTCATGTATTATATCATATTTGAATTGATCATGGCCCATCAACTGGAATTTTTTTTAATGTGCAACTTCTAAGTGTATAACTACTTTGTCTTCACCATGCAGAATTTCTCCATGTTACCTAACACATCTTATAGATAGGAAGGCAACAAATGATGAATATCTGGAGGTTAGAACTTGCAGTTAGAACTTGTACGTACATTTGTGGCCGGTCCTTAATCCGAGAGCTGTAATGTGCTCAGACTAAAGGTAGTGCAATCTATCAGAAGGTTTATTACCACTTATGCATTCTCCTGTGATGGGTGCATAGTGCTCAATAGCACTATGCAGTGAATAGAGGAATCGGCATAGCTGCTTCTTGGATTGGACTCTGCAACCACGTTATCACTGGTTGTCTCGGGCTCAGAGCAGGGCTGAAGGGTCTTAGTAGACCTTGATAAGCTCTGCCTGTGTAGTAAAACTCCCACTCCAACCAAAACCATTGCCCCATGGATGTGCAACTATACCTATTATATATCAAAACACTTGCCATTTCTGGTGCTTCAAAGGCCTCCACTAAATACAGGGATGCAGGTACCAACATGCATGCCGAGCCCACTCCATACCTCTATACTAAGAGCGGACCACGGCTTTATACTTACACTGATTAAAATCAGCCTATGGGGCAGTCAGGCTGGTCAGGAGTGCATGACTAAATGGAGTAGCCACACCTCCAGTACAAACTACAAAGAAAAAAAGGGGGGGGGGGTCAGTCAGCACATCCCAGTGCGCAGATGCACGTTGAAAATAAATACAATGCAACAGCACTCTACAAACCAAATAAAGTACAAAAATGCCATACTAATATAAGATATTTTGATGCATCAAATGCATGAATGCATCAAAATATCTTATATTACTATGGCATTTTTGTACTTTATTTGGTTTGCAGAGTGCTGTTGCATTGTATTTCTTTTCTTTGTGTATCTAGCCATAGCAACGTGCATCTGCGCACTGGGATGTGCTGACTGACCCACCCTTTTTTCTTTGTAGTTTGCACTGGAGGTGTGGCTACTCCATTTAGTCATGCACACCTGACCAGCCTGTCTGCCCCATAAGCTGATTTTAATCAGTGTAAGTATAAAGCCATGGTCCGCTATTAGAATAGAGGTATGGAGTGGGCTCGGCATGCATGTTGGTACCTGCATCCCTGGATTTAGTGGAGGCCTTTGAAGCACCAGAAATGGCAAAAGGCAGAGTGGACCCAGCATGCATGTGGAACCAACACCCCCTGAATTATACGGAGGCCATTATGGCACATAACAGGTAGGAAATAGTGTTAGGTTCCCGTCTTATAGAGATCGCCTTGACGTGTTTACTAAACAAGCGTAGCATTAGCATGAAAATATCTTATATTACTATGGCATTTTTGTACTTTATTTGGTTTGCAGAGTGCTGTTGCATTGTATTTATTTTCTTTTCTTTGTGTATCTAGCCATAGCAATGTGCACCTGCGCACTGGGATGTGCTGACTGACACCCCCCCCCCCCTTTTTTTCTTCATAAAAATTGTTTTGTCATTGATATCTGAACACACACTAAAGGGTACTAGAATTCATTTTTATTTTTCCACCTTGTGGCTGTATGACTGTCTAAACAGCCAAAGTTCTCTAGTAGCACAAAAAAAAACAAAAAAAAAAACCCATAAGGGGATGTTTATATGATGGATTTTGAAACAGGGATGAAAAAATCTATGTGGAATCCATTTGTGTTTTTTTAGTATGATTTTTCATATGTTTTTTCATGCAGTTTGTGATGCGTTTTTTTTTTGTTCACTGCATTTTCAGGTCAAGGTTTTTGGCGCAGATGAAAAAGAAAGCAAGTGCTGCTCCCCATTGAAATGGATAAGAGGTTGTTTTGAGTAACATGGCTGCATTCAAGCCATGCCCACCTGTGTCAACCAATATGCACATGATTTTGCAGTAAAATAATGTGGTCATTAGCTGCCATGGATGGACGTGGCTTGGACACATGCGACCAGCCTCACCGTTGAGCGATACTCTTATTGGCCACTTAATAGCCTATATTAGATGTAACTAAGAGGTTTGGTGTGCTGTAAAAAGGTATGTACATGATGCAACCCTATAAATATAGATCACCTTTAAATGAGCTTAGAATTTGTGAATTATCAAGTCAAGTTCTAGCTTTAGATACTTCACAACACGTGCTGACTGCTGAATGAACATCATTGTGGATTATTTTGACAGTGCTTGGGCAGAACTTCCTCATAGTGTAGCACAGTAGTACGTTGCAGTGTCTGACTCTACCAACTGATCAATCTTAAGAAGCCCAGTAGATCCACTTGTAGATGGTGTAACCCTGTCTTTAAAGCGATCATGTATATAAGTGGTTTGTCCTGTTCTGAAAGCAGCTATCCACTCCATAGTTCCGCTGCTAGGATACTGTCTGATCCAGTGGATGTGGTGATCATTTATGTTGTATCCACTGGTTTCACATCGTAACTGTATCGATTTTCCAGGTTGTGCAATCTCTGTCCGTTTCTGATTTAACACTGCAGCAGATCCTACCGGACGATCTTAAAAAGAAAAATATATATATTAGCAAATATAACTAGAAACATGATACATGTCATGCTTTATCTATCTATCTATCTATCTATCTATCTAATATATAATTATCCTTACCTGAGACATACAGCAAAAATACACATAAAATATATAATGCCATATTAGCGGTCTAAGCAATTGTATTTGAGTACAATAAACTGTTTAACCATCAGGTTACTCCCTTTTTATGTACTGTACCGACAGTTTTACATTCATACATAAGGATGTTCTCATTTGCATATTTTTTTTTTAATATTTTCACTCCAACTACCATATGGATTTGTGTCTGATATTGCCAGTCTACATATTGTCACGGTGCGGGGTATGAGGGGGTGCGGAAATATAGGCTTAACGAACTTGTAAAGCACACACAGTTTTATTTTTCTTCCTTTTGGTTCCAGCAAGGGTTAAATTCAACACAAACAGCTTTTCTCTTCAGTAATGACACAAAATACACGGCAATAGAGAATCTTCCCGTCTGGGGGTTTTGACACAATAGAGGTCTGCACCTCACCTGTTCTGAGGTCTGCGCCTTCCCTGGGTCACTTGGATTAAGGTCTCCAGCAATACTGCAGCGGCTTCCTACACCCGGAGCTGCAGAGAGGACTAGCAATACCCTCTCTGTGTGAACTTCACACAACTGACCCAGGAGAGGGAGATTCATAGAGGTTTTAATGACCGGGATAATCTCACCTGTGCTTTTGCACAGGTCTATCCAAAATCCTGGAGTGAATGGGAGGAAGAGAGCGGTCAGTTCCCACTGCCACCTACCGACCGCTCCCAATGTAATCCGGGCCCATATTATCAGAGAAACCAAGGTGTGCTCAGCTCTAAGCTGCCTGAGCACATTACTCCCAGGATTCCATTATCTCACCCAGCGCAGGTATCTGAGTGCGATGTACCTCCCATCCACAGTTAACCCTGTGGCTGCCTTGCTACACATCCCCCCCTCTTCTCCAGACCGGAGGGCTGGACATTCGAAGCAAACAGGCAACTTACTCTTGACAATGCATCTGCATTTGCCTGTAACCGGCCTGGTCGATGCTCGACCGAAAAATTAAAATTCTGGAGTGACAGGAACCATCTAGTCACTCTGGAATTTTTTTTCTTACTGGACTTCATCCAAGTCAAGGGAGCATGGTCCGTAACCAGCCTAAATCTTCTCCCCAGAAGGTAGCATTTTAGAGCCTCCAACGCCCACTTGATTGCCAAGCATTCTCGCTCGACAATGGCATAATTCCTTTCTGCCGGGTTTAGTTTCCTACTTAGATAGGTAATGGGATGTTCCTCTCCGTCAATAACCTGAGAGAGAACAGCTCCTAACCCAGAATCTGAGGCATCAGCTTGGACCATAAACTCCTTATTGAAGTCAGGAGTTATCAAGACCGGCTGTTGACACAGACTTTTCTTTAGGGCTTGGAAGGCCTTCTTGGCCTCGGGATTCCAAACTATCATCACTGACTTTCTCCCTTTCGTTAGGTCTGTCAGAGGGGCTGCTATCGATGCGAAGTTTGGAACAAACCTTCTATAGTAGCCGGTGATCCCTAAAAAGGCCTTAACCTGCTTTTTTGTCTGGGGTCGAGGCCAATTTTGTATGGCTTCCACCTTGTTAAGCTGGGGTCTAATCATTCCTCGGCCGATGGTATACCCAAGATACCTAGCTTCTTCTAGTCCGATGGTGCACTTTTCTGGGTTAATGGTTAGACCTGCCTGAGCGATGGAATCAAGAACAGCCTGTACTCTGTGAAGATGGCTGTCCCAATCCGTGCTGTGGATGACCACATCATCAAGGTACGCAGCCGCGTATCCCCGGTGTGGCCGCAGGATTCTATCCATTAGCCTTTGGAATGTCGCCGGGGCCCCATGTAACCCGAACGGCATGACGACATAGTGGAAAAGGCCTTCTGGTGTCAAGAATGCAGTTTTTTCCCTATCCTTTTCCGCTAAGGGAATTTGCCAGTACCCTTTGGTTAAATCTAGGGTAGAGATGAACCTTGCGTTTCCCAGACTTTCTATGAGCTCGTCTACACGAGGCATAGGATATGCGTCAAATTTTGATATGTCATTTAACCTACGGAAATCGTTACAAAATCGCCAGGTGCCATTGGGCTTGGGAACTAAGACGATCGGACTGGCCCACTCACTTCTGGACTCCTCAATGACACCTAGCCCCAGCATACGCTTCACTTCCTCTGACACTGCCTCTCTACGGGCCTCTGGTATCCGGTAGGGTTTTAACAGCACCTTTTTCCCGGGTTCAGTTACTATCTGGTGACTTATCAGAGGAGTTCGCCCTGGTTGAACTGAGAACTTCCTCTGATTGGCCAACAGAAATTCCTTTACCTCCTGCTGTTGGGCCTTAGAGAGGGTTTCCCCTATCCTCACTAAGGAGATTTCCCCTGGTTCCCTTTTCCCCTCTGGAACTGCTGCCCCCAGGGATTCTCTTTCCTTCCATGGTTTAAGTAAATTTACATGGTACACCTGGTACAGTTTCCGTTTCTCGTATGGACCTTGCCACTTTGCCAGGAATTTACTTTCCACGGTGGGGACTAAGACAAGCACTCTGTCACCTGGGCGGAAGGTCCTGACCCTTGCAGAACGGTTGTAGAGTCGGCTCTGGGACGCCTGAGCTCTCTGCAAGTGTTCCTTAACTAGGGGCATTACGGTCTCAATTCGCTCCTGCATGAGGGTCACATGCTCTATTAGGCTTCTATACGGAGTAGTCTCAGTTTCCCATGTTTCTTTGGCTATATCTAACAACCCTCGTGGGTGCCGGCCATACAGTAGTTCAAAGGGCAAGAACCCTGTGGAAGCCTGTGGTACCTCGCGGATGGCGAACATCAAATACGGTAATAATGCGTCCCAGTCTCGACCGTCTTTCTCTACTACCCTTTTCAACATCTGCTTTAGGGTTTTATTAAAACGTTCCACTAAGCCATCCGTTTGTGGGTGGTATACGGAGGTTCGTAATGGGGTGATTTTGAGGAGACGGCAGAGATCCTTCATGACCCGAGGCATAAATGGAGTCCCCTGGTCAGTAAGGATTTCCTTTGGGATACCTGTTCGGGAAAACATATTGAATAATTCCCGGGCAATATTTTTAGATGTTGGCTTTCTCAGGGGCACAGCCTCAGGGTACCGAGTGGCATAATCTAACACTACCAGGATATACTGGTGTCCCCTAGCCGATTTCACCACTGGCCCTACCAAGTCCATCGCAATTCTTTCAAAGGGGACCTCAATGATTGGCAGAGGAACTAAAGGACTGCGAAAATGTGTGACTGGGGCAGTTACTTGGCAGGTAGGGCAGGATTCACAATGGCGCTTTACTTCCTCGTACACTCCTGGCCAGAAAAACCTTTGTAAGACCCGTTCTAGGGTCTTATCTGTCCCCAAGTGGCCAGCTAGGGCATGTTTATGAGCTAAGTCCATGACCATGCGCCTATATGCTTGGGGTACCAGGAGCTGCTCTATAACCTCCCCTTGTTTTTGGGTCACCCGATAAAGGAAGTCGTTTTCTATGACAAAATGAGGGTATTGGAGATCACCTCCAAGTTCCTGCGGTACACCATTGATCACTTTAGCACTGGCTCGAGCGCTTTCTAAGGTGGGATCTCTCAGCTGGGCGGTACCAAAATTCTTGGTTCTTACTTCCAACCCCGGCATGGTTAAGTCATAGGGAGGTTCCTCCCCATCTCCGGCTAGGACCTGAAACGGGAAGTCAGATGCTTCCGATACATTCACTTCAGGTTCAGCAGGGTCAATTTCCTGGTTATCGGATAGGTTCTCTGGGGATTTCGTTTCTACTGCCTGGTTTTCTGTCGCATCGGAGACCCCTGTTGGTGTCTCTTCAAAGAAACTTGGGGAGACAGGTTCTTCCTTCTCGGAGAGGGGGTCGGGATCCCTTTCACCCAACCTAGGAAAAACTACCTCTTCCGCTATGGGCGCCAACTGCCTTTTTTCCCACAGTTGCCAAAATAACGGAAAATCGCGCCCTATAATCACAGCGTGCATAAGGTTTTTCACTACTCCAGCCCCATGACTTATTTTGCCACAGCCAGTCTCGAACACGACTGAGGCTACTGGATATCTTTTAACATCCCCATGGATGCACATTACCCCTAGGGTTTTTCCACCCACTAGTGGCCCACCCACCAAGGTGGCATGAATGAGAGTCACCAAGCTGCCCGAGTCTAATAGGGCCTGGACGAGGTACCCATCCACCTTCATGGTACAGAACTGAGGTTCTGAGTCTATCCCTCGGGAGGCGACACAGGCGGGTTCTGCAAAGAACGACCTCCGACGACTGGCATCACACTCCATGTGGTCGGGGGCTACTGGGCAATGGGCCGCAATGTGACCCAGCTCCTGACAGTTCCAACACCGGACAGGAGGCAGTCTGGGGCCAGTTTCTTGCATCGGTATGGACTTCCCATAGAGTTCCTCCATAGAGGGGGTCCTTCTGGTGGCGCTCCCTTTGGGCCTTCTGTCGATTCCTTGGGTTTTCCCTCCAGTCGACCGTAGACGGCTTTTACCCATGGATGAGCTTGGCTGGGGGCCGCTTTGCACGAACACCTCAGTGGCTAGATAGCGGTCCACCAGGCTGACCAGTTCATCCGCATTTTTAGGGGCCCCCTGGCCGACCCAGCGTTGCAGACCAGGAGATAGCGAGCAAGTAAAGCGGTCCATCATGACTTTTTCTATGATCTGTGCCTGCGTCGAGGAGTCAGGCTCCAACCACTGCTTGAGGAGGTGAAGTAGGTCGAACATCTGAGACCTCGTAGGTTTCTGCGGATCAAACCGCCAGGTGTGGACCCTCCGGGCCCGGATCGCTGGTGTCACCCCCAGACGTGCCAGGATTTCGGCTTTTAATTTGGCATAATCACCTATGTCCTGCCGACTAAGATCGTAATATGCTTTCTGTGGTTCAGCGGTTAGATAGGGCACGAGCACTTCAGCCCCTCCTGCAACCGGAAGCTTCTCCCGCTCTGCTGTGCGTTCAAACACGGCTAGGTAGGCCTCGACATCGTCCTCGGAGGACAACCTCTGGAGGGCGCGTTGCACCATTTTTCGTGGACACCCACGAGGCCGGACGTCACCCTCGACAACCACCTGTGAGGTTTGTCTCAACTCCATCATCTGTTGTAACAGCAACTTGTTCGTTTCCTGCTGCGCCTGCAGTGCTTCTGCATGCGCCTGCTGCTGCTGGCGGTTGGTCTCCTGCTGGACGCGCAGGGCCTCAGCCTGGGCCTGCAGAATTTGGGCTATCATAGCCTCCATGGTACTGCTGGTCGTTGTGGCTGCCTTTACCCAGGACATTCATGGGATGTTTCACAGTCCAGCAATATTCCGCACAAAAATAAAAACAAAAAATTATGTTGTTGCCCCTAGCAACCAGTTGCCCGCATCCTCCACCAATTGTCACGGTGCGGGGTATGAGGGGGTGCGGAAATATAGGCTTAACGAACTTGTAAAGCACACACAGGTTTATTTTTCTTCCTTTTGGTTCCAGCAAGGGTTAAATTCAACACAAACAGCTTTTCTCTTCAGTAATGACACAAAATACACGGCAATAGAGAATCTTCCCGTCTGGGGGTTTTGACACAATAGAGGTCTGCACCTCACCTGTTCTGAGGTCTGCGCCTTCCCTGGGTCACTTGGATTAAGGTCTCCAGCAGTACTGCAGCGGCTTCTTACACCCGGAGCTGCAGAGAGGGCTAGCAATACCCTCTCTGTGTGAACTTCACACAACTGACCCAGGAGAGGGAGATTCATAGAGGTTTTAATGACCGGGATAATCTCACCTGTGCTTTTGCACAGGTCTATCCAAAATCCTGGAGTGAATGGGAGGAAGGAAGCGGTCAGTTCCCACTGCCACCTACCTACCGCTCCCAATGTAATCTGGGCCCATATTATCAGAGAAACCAAGGTGTGCTCAGCTCTAAGCTGCCTGAGCACATTACTCCCCGGATTCCATTATCTCACCCAGCGCAGGTATCTGAGTGCGATGTACCTCCCATCCACAGTTAACCCTGTGGCTGCCTTGCTACAATATATAAGTTAAACATGATATTATTTTTTATGTTTTGTCTGAATATAACTGATTTATTTGTATAACTTATGTACTTTTATTTTATTTTTGTTATTCATGGGGCTTTTTTAATTAAATTTTTATAGAAATAATATTTTGTGTATATTATGTTATTTAAGAGTAACTAATGTCCCTAATGCCCTAATAATAGTTTTTCTAATATACTTTATTAATGGATTTTGTATTTTTAAAGCGCACCGTTCCGTTTGCTGACTGCTCAGCGGTGTAGAGGCTGTAGACACTTTATGAATGGGGCCACAGCAGCAGTGTGTACAGTGTGCCCCCCGGAGGTTTACCAACTCCTGGCATAGCACATGGGTACCCTGTACCCATATGCTATGCCAGGATTAGCTGAGCGGAGCTGCTCCCGCTTCTGCCTGCTCCCGTCAGCTAAGAGAACTGCATGTCTTAGCGGAGCAGGCAGAAGCAGGAGCAGCTCCGCTCAGCTAACCCCGGGACAGCATATGGGTACAGGGTACCCATGTGCTATGCCAGGAGTTGGTAAACCCCTGGGAGCAACGCCAGGAGCAGCAATTGCGCTGTGGTCCCATTGAGAAAATGTCAACTCCGTACTCAGTGGTGTACAGAAATGTCAGTTTTAAGCGCACAGGGAATGGTGCGCTTTAGGGGGAAAACAAAATCCATTAATAAAGTATATTACAAAAACTATTATTTGGGCATTAGGGACAGCTTATTAAATTTTTACTAACTTTACTTGTTTAAAACACATGAAAATATGTACAGTATAAAAAAAATGTATGAAGGATTTACTGATTACATTTTCCACAGATGAAGATACTAATGCCCCTTTCACACGAGCGGGAGACTCGCATGTCTCCCGCAACGCATCTACAGGGCTGGACTCCGGCACTGACTGGGATCGCATATAATGCTATGCGATCCCTGTCAGTGCCGAGTCCAGCCCTGTAGATGCGTTGCGGGAGACATGCGAGTCTCCCGCTCGTGTGAAAGGGGCATAAGATATTTACAACAATAATGTTGAATCCAGAGGAAAAAAAAGACTGGTTTGCATTTCCCACTTATAAAAGCAGAGATAATACGCGAGTTTGAGCGTTCGCGTGTTTGACTTTGTGTGTGGTTGAATTAAGTGTGTGACTTTAGATTGCGTGAGGGAGTATCTGTGAGAGCTAATTTATTTGTTGCATTGCTGAGTGGCTGTGCCTGACTTTATTGTACTCTGAACCAAGTCAGAGCAGAGCAGTGTAGTCTTGCTTATACACTGTGACTTACTGTTGTTGCTGCTGGTTTATTGCATAGCAGCTAAGAGTAAACGTGATTGCACTATTTTTTTTTTTTTTTTCTTTCTCTTCCTTCTCCAGGGTGCTGCACAGGTGAGTAATTAGGGTGTGGCTATCTAATTAGGAGAAGTTAAATAGCCAGTCTTGTGGGCAGTTCAGTCCTTTGAATCCAGAGGAAAAAAAAGACTGGTTTGCATTTCCCACTTATAAAAGCAGAGATAATACGCGAGTTTGAGCGTTCGCGTGTTTGACTTTGTGTGTGGTTGAATTAAGTGTGTGACTTTAGATTGCGTGAGGGAGTATCTGTGAGAGCTAATTTATTTGTTGCATTGCTGAGTGGCTGTGCCTGACTTTATTGTACTCTGAACCAAGTCAGAGCAGAGCAGTGTAGTCTTGCTTATACACTGTGACTTACTGTTGTTGCTGCTGGTTTATTGCATAGCAGCTAAGAGTAAACGTGATTGCACTATTTTTTTTTTTTTTTTTTCTTTCTCTTCCTTCTCCAGGGTGCTGCACAGGTGAGTAATTAGGGTGTGGCTATCTAATTAGGAGAAGTTAAATAGCCAGTCTTGTGGGCAGTTCAGTCCTTTGAATCCAGAGGAAAAAAAAGACTGGTTTGCATTTCCCACTTATAAAAGCAGAGATAATACGCGAGTTTGAGCGTTCGCGTGTTTGACTTTAAGTGTGTGGTTGAATTAAGTGTGTGACTTTAGATTGCGTGAGGGAGTATCTGTGAGAGCTAATTTATTTGTTGCATTGCTGAGTGGCTGTGCCTGACTTTATTGTACTCTGAACCAAGTCAGAGCAGAGCAGTGTAGTCTTGCTTATACACTGTGACTTACTGTTGTTGCTGCTGGTTTATTGCATAGCAGCTAAGAGTAAACGTGATTGCACTATTTTTTTTTTTTTTTCTTTCTCTTCCTTCTCCAGGGTGCTGCACAGGTGAGTAATTAGGGTGTGGCTATCTAATTAGGAGAAGTTAAATAGCCAGTCTTGTGGGCAGTTCAGTCCTTTGAATCCAGAGGAAAAAAAAGACTGGTTTGCATTTCCCACTTATAAAAGCAGAGATAATACGCGAGTTTGAGCGTTCGCGTGTTTGACTTTAAGTGTGTGGTTGAATTAAGTGTGTGACTTTAGATTGCGTGACTTCAGATTCGGGAACTTTAAAAGGGACTACAGTAAGTCTGTCCATATCATTGTATTTTTTCGCTTTTGCTTGTGTAATCCCCATTAGAATGGCTTCCATCATTGACAGCGCAGTCCAGTGCACATCTTGTCTGATGTATGCAGTCCTGGAACAGCCGTTTAAGGGTGCATATATTTGTTCAAAATGTGAGCAAATTGTCCGCTTGGAATCGCACATCGTGTATCTAAGCGGGCGAATTTCAACGCTGAGAAGCACTGACAATTTGGAAAAGAGTTTGCTGCTCAGTGAGAAAGCACTCTATGGGGTAGATGTGGGGGAGGGTGGTAGTGAGGAGGCCCAGGAAAGTGAGGTAGCTAGCTGGGTAACAGTTAGAAAGCGGGTTAGAGGGAAAAGTGCCAGGGAGGCTAGCCCTGATCTGACACACCCCAACAAGTTTGCAAGTTTGGCAGATGAGGGGGATGTTACTTCAGGGAGAGCACTGCTGCAGCCGGACACTTCCTCTGCCAGTCAGGGGAATGTCAGCTCCAGTAAGCAGGGGGCCAGGAGAGCAGGGCAGGCCAGACAGGTGCTGGTAGTGGGCGACTCCATTATTAGGGGTACAGAGAGGGCAATCTGTCACAAAGACCGGGATCGTCGGATGGTGTGCTGCCTTCCAGGCGCTCGAGTTCGGCACATCGTGGATCGGGTTGACAGATTACTGGGAGGGGCTGGAGAAGATCCAGCAGTCATGGTCCATATCGGTACCAATGACAAAGTTAGAGGTAGGGGGAGTGTCCTTAAAAATGATTTTAGGGATCTAGGGCATAAGCTTAGGGCAAGGACCTCCAAGGTAGTGTTTTCCGAAATACTGCCTGTACCACGAGCCACACAAGAAAGGCAGCGGGAGATTAGGGAGGTAAACAAGTGGCTCAAGAACTGGTGTAGGAAGGAGGGGTTTGGGTTCCTGGAGAACTGGGCCGACTTCTCTGTCGGCTACAGGCTCTACCGTAGGGATGGGCTGCACCTCAATGGGGAAGGGGCAGCTGTTTTGGGGGAGAAGATGGCTAGAAGGCTGGAGGAGTGTTTAAACTAGGGACTGGGGGGGAGGGTAACTACATAATAGGAGGGGAAGATAGTGCAGATAGAGACCTGGGGCAAGGTAATGGAACTGGGGGAGGAATGGAAGGAGGAACTAGAACAGATCAGAAGGAAAGGTGTAGGGTAAGAAATATACACCAACCTCTTAATTGTTTGTACACTAATGCCAGAAGCCTAGCTAATAAAACTGGTGAACTGGAATTAGTGATGTGTGAGGAGGACTATGACATAGTGGGAGTAACTGAGACATGGCTGGATGATAGCTATGACTGGGCAGTTAACGTACAGGGTTACAATCTTTTTAGAAAGGATCGTCAAAACCGGAGAGGGGGAGGGGTCTGCCTTTTTGTAAAGTCATGCCTAAAGCCCACACTCCGGGAAGATATAAATGAGGGACATGAAGATGTGGAGTCACTGTGGGTAGAAATAAATGGAGCCAAAAACAATAATAAAATACTAATAGGGGTTTATTATAAACCACCCAATATATCAGAGACCACAGAAAACCTACTTCTAAATGAAATAGACGAGGCGGCAAATCATAATGAGGTCGTTATTATGGGGGACTTCAACTACCCAGATATAGACTGGGAAACTGAAACCTGTACATCTCATAAAGGAAACAGGTTCTTGGAAATAACCAAAGACAATTACCTTTCCCAACTGGTTCAGGACCCCACTAGAGGGACGGCCATACTGGACTTAGTATTAACCAATAGACCTGACAGAGCAACAGGTGTGCAGGTTGGGGGACACCTGGGAAACAGTGACCATAATATAATAACCTTCCAATTGTCATTCAAAAGAGCGTTTCTTCAGGGAGGAACAAAAATACCAAACTTCAAAAAAGCAAAACTTAGCCAACTAAGAGAGGCCATAGGCCTAACTAACTGGGACAAAGTCCTCAAAAATAAAAATACAGCCACAAAATGGGATATTTTTAAAAGCATCCTAATATCTAATTGTGAGAGGTACATACCATATAGGAATAAAATAATAAGAAACAAGAAAAAACCAATGTGGATAAATAGAACTGTAAAGAAAGCAATAAATGACAAAAAGAAAGCATTTAAATCACTAAAACAGGAGGGGAGTGAGGAAGCATTGAAAAACTATAAGGAAAAAAATAGAATATGTAAAAGACACATAAAAACAGCCAAACTAGAGACCGAGAGATTAATCGCCAAAGAGAGTAAAACTAACCCTAAAATGTTCTTCAATTATATAAATACTAAAAAGTATAAACCTGAAGGTGTCGGCCCCTTGCAGAGTAATGAGGGGGGAGTAGCAGAGAGCGATGAGGAGAAAGCGAAGCTGCTAAATAACTTTTTCTCCACTGTATTCACTGAGGAAAATAAAATGTCAGATGAAATGCAGAGTATAAAAGTAAATTCCCCTTTAAAAGTGTCCTCTCTGACCCAGGAAGAGGTGCAGCAACGTCTTAAAAATATTAAAATAGACAAATCACCAGGACCGGATGGCATACACCCCCGTATCCTAAGAGAATTAAGTAATGTCATCGACAGACCCTTATTTCTGATATTTAAGGACTCTATACTGACGGGGAGTGTTCCACAGGATTGGCGCATAGCAAATGTGGTGCCAATATTCAAAAAGGGTCCAAAAACAGAGCCTGGAAACTATAGGCCGGTAAGTTTAACTTCTGTTGTGGGCAAACTGTTTGAAGGTTTTCTGAGAGATGCTATCTTGGAGTACCTCAATGAAAATAAGCAAATAACTCCATATCAGCATGGCTTCATGAGGGATCGGTCATGTCAAACCAATTTAATCAGTTTCTATGAGGAGGTAAGTTCTAGACTTGACCGCGGCGACTCAATGGATGTCGTATATTTGGACTTCTCCAAAGCGTTTGACACTGTACCACATAAAAGGTTAGTATACAAAATGAGAATGCTTGGCCTGGGAGAAAATGTCTGTATGTGGGTAAGTAACTGGCTTAGTGATAGAAAACAGAGGGTGGTTATTAACGGTACATACTCAGATTGGGTCACTGTCACTAGTGGGGTACCACAGGGGTCTGTATTGGGTCCTATTCTCTTCAATATATTTATTAATGATCTTGTAGAAAGCTTGCACAGTAAAATATCAATTTTTGCAGATGACACTAAACTGTGTAAAGTAATTAACACAGAAGAGGACAGTGCACTGCTACAGCAGGATCTGGATAGACTGGAGGCTTGGGCAGAAAAGTGGCAGATGAGGTTTAACACTGACAAATGTAAGGTTATGCATATGGGAAGGAATAATGCAAGTCACCAGTACATACTAAATGGTAAAGCATTGGGTAACTCTGACATGGAAAAGGACCTAGGAATTTTAGTGAACAGCAAACTAAGCTGCAGAAACCAGTGTCAGACAGCTGCTGCCAAGGCCAATAAGATAATGGGTTGCATCAAAAGAGGCATAGATGCCCGTGATGAGAACATAGTCCTGCCACTTTACAAATCACTAGTCAGACCACATATGGAGTACTGTGTACAGTTCTGGGCTCCTGTGAACAAGGCAGACATAGCAGAGCTGGAGAGGGTTCAGAGGAGGGCAACTAAAGTAATAACTGGAATGGGTGGACTACAGTACCCAGAAAGATTATCAAAATTAGGGTTATTCACTTTAGAAAAAAGACGACTGAGGGGAGATCTAATAACTATGTATAAATATATCAGAGGTCAGTACAGAGATCTCTCCCATCAACTATTTATCCCGAGGACAGTGACCATGACGAGGGGACATCCTCTGCGTCTGGAGGAAAGAAGGTTTGTACTTAAACATAGAAGAGGATTCTTTACGGTAAGAGCAGTGAGACTATGGAACTCTCTGCCTGAGGAGGTGGTGATGGTAAGTTCACTAAGAGAGTTCAAGAAGGGCCTGGATGTATTTCTGGAGGGTAATAATATTGCAGGTTATAGTTACTAGAGAGGGGTCGTTGATCCAGGGAGTTATTCTGATGCCTGACTGGAGTTGGGAAGGAATTTTTCCCCCTAAAGTGAGGAAAATTGGCTTCTACCTCACAGGGTTTTTTGCCTTCCCCTGGATCAACTTGTAGGAAAACAGGCCGAACTGGATGGACAGATGTCTTTTTTCGGCCTTACAAACTATGTTACTATGTTACTATGTTACTATGAGTCAGGAGTTACTGACAACAGGGATGGAAATGCCAGTTAAAATGGTTAAATATTTCCAAGTGGTATTATGTACCAAGCAAAGTCTATGCCTCTTACACTCTGATTTGACCTTTTAAGATTTTTATTCAGTTATAGCAAAATCCAAAGTCTAAAATACTATTATGCCCATTATTAAATGGTATCAAGTCACTGAATCACTGGTGTGATCACTGACTTTAAATGTGAATGGTGCAGCAGCACTAAAGCCAGTACCGCCCACAGACTAAATAGTGATACCAAATAATAATGAAATATACATATAATGGTCATGCAACCTATTTAATAAATGTGACAAATCCTCCAGTGGACACTGCCGAGGCCGTACATAATTGCTCACACAGGAAGACACATAATGGGATCTAGTCTACCTTTCTCAGAATCATCTACTCTGGTAGGTACCCTGTGGCTTGGTAGTTTTTAAGTTTTTAGTGCACCTGTATGTATCATTGCACGTAGTAGTATAATGCTAAATGGTTTGGTGGATTTGTCAAATTTAGTAAACAGGCTGCTCGGCCACTACATTAATATATTATGCTTCATGCAACTAATTTATAATTGCTAGCACAATAGTAACATAATAACATAGTTTATAAGGCCGAAAAAAGACATCTGTCCATCCAGTTCGGCCTGTCTTCCCTCAAGTTGATCCAGAGGAAGGCAACAAAAACCCTGTGAGGTAGAAGCCAATTTTCCCCACTTTAGGGGAAAAAATTCCTTCCCGACTCCAATCAGGCAATCAGAATAACTCCCTGGATCAACGACCCATCTCTAGTAACTATAACTTGTAATATTATTACCCTCCAGAAATACATCCAGGCCCTTCTTGAACTCTCTTAGTGAACTTACCATCACCACCTCCTCAGGCAGAGAGTTCCATAGTCTCACTGCTCTTACCGTAAAGAATACTCTTCTATGTTTGTGTACAAACCTTCTTTCCTCCAGGCGCAGAGGATGTCCCCTCATCACAGTAACAGTCCTGGGGATAAATAGATCATGGGAGAGATCTCTGTACTGACCCCTGATATATTTATACATAGTTATTAGATCTTCCCTCAGTCGTCTGTTTTCTAAAGTGAATAACCCTAATTTTGATAATCTTTCTGGGTACTGTAGTCCACCCATTCCAGTTATTACTTTAGTTGCCCTCCTCTGAACCCTCTCCAGCTCTGCTATGTCTGCCTTGTTCACAGGAGCCCAGAACTGTACACAGTACTCCATATGTGGTCTGACTAGTGATTTGTAAAGTGGCAGGACTATGTTCTCATCACGGGCATCTATGCCCCTTTTGATGCAACCCATTATCTTATTGGCCTTGGCAGCAGCTGTCTGACACTGGTTTCTACAGCTTAGTTTGCTGTTTACTAAAATTCCTAGGTCCTTTTCCATGTCAGAGTTACCCAATGTTTTACCATTCAGTATGTACTGGTGACTTGCATTATTCCTTCCGATATGCATAACCTTACATTTGTCAGTGTTAAACTTCATCTGCCACTACCAGAAGCATTTTAGAGATGGCAGAGTAGTTGTCATTATTAGTAAGGAATGAAGGGTCAATTTGGGGGACATTGTCTGGGGGAATAACAGCTTATACTATAGAAGGGAAATTTGGGCCTCTGGATAAGGGCAGCTCTGTCTGGGAAAATAACGAGGGGGAATGTGACCGATACTCTAAGGCAGACATTGTTAGGAGACACTAAATTTTGTCATTGGTTGTTTTTTCCCCAGCAGCATTTTCTGGGGGATATTCTAACTGGCATTGTAAGAGATATGATTAGATATGAAATAATGGATTCAGAATTTATCCTGATTTTTTTTTTTTAAATATGGATTCTTTTAAACCCGAATTTCTTGAGATTTATTTCATGTAAATCAGAGAGAGGCCAATGCTTAACAATTTCATTAAAATAGACACACAAACCAATTTTCCTTCCAAAAGGACAGGAAAAAATGAGTGTCCACTTATAACACTCCTCTGAAAAAGAGAGATGTATATCAGTTTTCTAAGTCAGCATCTCAGCGTCAAATAACTAATTCTGGGTAATTAGCCTTTATCAGAGAAAACCAGAGAAAATTGGCTTAGCTAGCTGCCTTTGTTGGGGTCCGGGGGCTACTCTTGCTTATTATAGAGAGTACCTAGTATGTTTGGGGAGTAACGCAGGAAACACTGCTCTGGGTTTCTGGGGAAAATATACACATTTGGCATTAAAGAGGCTTAGTGCTCTTTTCCTTTTCAAAGGGAAAGCTAATTTGAATATCTTTTATAGAAGCCCAAATATATGCAAATTAGCTTTCCTTCCAAAAGAAAAAGAAACCCAGAGAGAAACCCATCATGCTGGTGGTGGTCTACAATACTCCTTACTCATACTATGTATTCTCTCACATTGAAAACTTGATAAAACCAGCCAATCAATATTAGCCTTCCTTATTCCAATACAGATTTCAAAACTTTAACTTTTTAGATGGGTTGGAAGAGATCATGACTTCTGGATATGTAATGGACTCTTTTCACTACTTTAACTACAGTAAACATACACATTATTATAGAGTGTTTAAATGGTCACAGTTTTATCTATAGCCACAAGACTATAACAAACCCACCAGGAATCTGGTAAAATGCTAGGCACACAGTTTATCCATTGAGATGTGTGAATATTGTGAGATCCCTCAGCTGTCTGACAGATAGTAATCAGAGTCTGGCATGCTCTGCTCTATCAGTGACTGGCAGCCTATCCTCTTTGACTGTGTATATATAGATATAGCTGTCACGGATAAGCCCGCCTCCTTGATTTCAAAGCTCAAAATTAGCATGGATATAAAAGAATGAAATACAGTTATTTAACAATAAGTTATACTGAGTCTTTCCCCACAAATCTATATATTAATCTGCACAGCTTTTCCTGCTCTATAACATCTTGCCTGAAGATTATTTTGTATTTTCATGGTAACAGGTTCAGTTTACCATTTGCTTTACTGTACCTCAGAATACAATATATATAACCCATGATCATTAAAGGTCAGCCTTTTCGATACCATTAAATTTAACATCTTCTATTAGTTAAAATATGTCCTCCATAGCTGTGGCAATTTATAAGTCCCAATTTCATATAAATCAATTTTTTTTTATGTTGGAGACACGTTCTTTTCAGTAATTAGTATTTCAGTCATCTTATACAATCCTTTTAAATCTTATCTCAAGGTCCCAAAAGTAAAGTAAAGTCAGATCAATATATATATACAGCTATAAAAAAGGGCTAGAACTTTAAAGTCACAAAACAACATCCTTAGGATTTAATATGGGAAAAAATTACTGTGGGGAACCATAAGTGAACCATGGCTAAAGTATTATCTTTCTCTTTGGCTTAGAAGACTAGAAATGGCATGCAACATATCATACATGAAGGAACTGAATTCAAAAAGCTAAGCGAACAATAACATTTCAGTTTCAAATAAAAAGTTGTGTTATGGACAGTAGACACGGACCTGCATCAACTAATTTGAGTTAGGGCTAGACCTAATGCGTTATCCTGATGATCCCCTGGTTTTCACCCTATACAGTTATCAGGACTTTGCTGCAGGGGAGCCACCAGGCTGCAACCTCTTGGAATAGACCCAATGTGATTGACAGTTGACCCAATGGGGTCAGAGACACCGAGGGATAAGTCAATATACATAGTCAGGAAACAAGCCAAGATCAGGGTAGGCAGAGTATGTGCAAATCCATACAACTAGTCTAAGGTCAGAGCAGGGAGTAATGGGTCAATATGATAAACTATATCCTAGACATGTTATCTTGTGAGCTCTTTTGGCTATTTAAGCTGGCAACGCTTCTCATTTGCATATAGCTTACTTGTCAACTCATTTACCATGGCATGTTTGCCAACAGCAAACAAAAGAACAGTGCCCTCCTCTGGATAGGTTTTTTATTATAAACTACAGAAGTATTAAATATCGTCATCATACGATATATTACTAGCAAATCTCCCAGGAAGAGTCTATTTAAGAAATTAGGGATCCAGGTTAAGACTTTCTTTCGCAAACAGCAACTTGAAATTTGACAGTTTCTCATATTGTTTGAGACAAGATTAAAAGTTTGAGTTATGGCAGGCCTATTCTCCAAAAGTGATATACATTGATGGTATTCCAGGTTATTCATAGTATTTACCGGAGCACTCCAGGCAAATACTGAAACTGTTCCAGATTTACTAATGCTATCGATAGTGTAGCCTGCTCGCTTGTCAAGCAAGTTGGAAAAAAGTGTGAAAATCCTACTTGCAACAAATTAAGTAGACACTTTAGTAAATCTAGGCCACTGTGTTTTGCAGAAAGCAGGACCTGAGGAGAAGAGCATGGCACAGAGGTTCTCCCTCTGATGTTCTTTAAAATCCTGTGTAATGCAACTTTCATTGTTAGTTGCACAACATATCAAGTATGATCTCAAGTGTTCTTTAATGATAAAATTTTATTTCACTTAACTTATTTTTAGCTTTATCTCATGTGAATAGAGAAACTCTCATTTAACACCATGTCCGAACCTGTCTAGGCCAAACTAGATAATCTCAAAATACTTGCCTTTACCAACTTCATTAAAATGACCTTAACATTTGGCTCCCTGTATGATGTATACAGTATATAGTCTTGCATGCAACCACATGTCTCTTTGGCCGTATCAGATTTTTAGTCCACAAAAATTGATCCTGATCTCACCTCCATCAATAGTAAAGGTAATTCTCATCTGCAAAAATGAAGAAGAATAGGGGATTCATGAAAAAGTAGATTTTTGAATGGCCCCATTGAATTGTACAGTTCAAGGTGCTATCTGATTTAAAAGACGATAACTCAGTTAAGACAACTTAGGCCTCTTTCACATTCGCGGCAGCACGGATCCGACGGGTGAGGGGTGCCGCCGGATCCGTGCTGCCGCAAGTACACGTGAGGAGCCGGGGCAGCGCTCTGGCCCCACACGTGTCTCATACACACACACATAGACACACACATAGACATACACACAGACATACACATACACAGACATACTTACATGCTCCCAGCATGCTCCGCACAGCACTGGAGGGCGGCGCGCACATAGGAAGATTCCCCACAGCGCTCTCTGTTGGAGGGAGAATCTTCCTATGTGCGCGCAGTCCTCCTCCTCCTGCGATGTGCGGAGCTGCTGGGAGCATGTAAGTATGTCTGTGTGTATGTCTGTGTCATGTGTGGTGTACTGTGGACGGATCCGTCATGAACTCCATTGAAAGTCAATGGAGGACAGATCCGTTTACTGAGTGTGTCACACTGAACGGATCCGTCCCCATTGACTTCCATTGGGGGTCATTCTGGATAAGTCTTGGTGCGGATAAACAGTATGGAGAGCAAACCGCAGCATGCTGCGGTTTGCTCTCCAGTCTGAAGACGGAACGGAATGCTTTTAGGAGCATTCCGTTGTCTTCAGTTTTGTCCCCATTGACAATGAATGGGGACAAAACTGAAGCGTTTTTTTTCCGGTATTGAGCCCCTATGACGGAACTCAATACCGGAAAAAGAAAACGCTAGTGTGAAAGTAGCCTTATTCTCTTAAAGATACAGTACAAAAGAGGTAAAGAGTTTTTTCTAGGATAGGATACATATTACTGCTTTCTCCCATAAGTTCCACATCTGATCATAGGTTTTCATAGTATTGCAGCTCAGACCCTTTCACTTCAATGGAGCTGACCTGCTGTGCAGGACACAACCTACAATATAGACAACAGTGGTGCTGTTTTCTAAACTTGCATACCGTATTAAAGATTTAAATCAATATAACTTGTAAATGTAACTGTTGTTAAAGGAAATGTCTCATAAACATATACAGGAGTGGGGCAGCAGTGAGGTTGTACTAGTCCTGTAGAAAAGAGTACTCATTTTGAACAAATCACCAGTGTGCTACATCTAAGGGGGTAGGGGCAACAAGGACAGGAGATCATATGATTGACAGACATATCACTTTGAACACCAGATACTTCTGGTCACATGACTGCTGGACAGAATGGAGAGTCATAGCCCAAACTGAAAGCTGATAGTAATTAGTAAGTTACTTGTATAATGAGGACACTAACGATGCTCTGATTTTTAATTGACTACATAACCTGTTTTAAGTGGAATCCTTTGTTAATGTGTTCAGAGTGGGGCCAATGATAAATGTGCAATTCCTTAAAGTTAGTAAACTCAATTTAATGATTTTGATAAAATATTGATGTTCTTGCTTTTTTGTTGTTTTAAGTATTCAATGTGTATAGACTGCCCTCTTCAGTGTGTTTATGGTATTGCATATCAGTAAGAAAACACAGATGTTTGACAGCTTTCTGAAAAGACTAACTGAATCCACCACATGAAATGTCGAGAAAATTAATCATGTGTAAAATTAATACCAAATCCAAGGAAACTGAAAAACAGCAGTTTGGTTATTTTTATACGTACAACATTGTATTAAAAGGAAAATTACAGACATATGGTTCCTAAACAGTTGGCTTGCTAAACTGGTGCTTCATCTGTGGTTGACTAAGGAAGCCTGCAGTGAAAAGATACAAGATTGTTGTGTGCAAAGATTAAGAATTCGGGCTCTCAAACTCTGGATGCCAGGAACTAAGTACTTTAATAAAATATAATCAGAGTAACTGAGTAACAATTAGAAATTTACACATTTTGTATCAATTTCATTATGATGCCAAATAAATTGACCAATTTATCAGAAATGATCATAAAAACATAAATAGAATCACATCCAGAAAGCCCTATCAATTACAGTACCACTTGACTAGTACTGCTTTGGCTGACCTCTGATCACTAATATATATGTCTATACTTACCCCCTGTATGCCTACAAACAGGCCTTTGAATACATTGAGAGGACTACTGAATGCGTCCACATAATGGAGAGGACTAAAGTCCTCTCAATTCATTCCACAGGTGGTCTATTGGTTCAGAGCATGGGAATGGAGTGAGTTTTGACAACAAGAGCAGTACTATTCATGTATTTTTGTACTTCATAGTTAAAGATGAGAGAATCTATTCACCGCTTTGTAGATTTGTATCGAATCCTCCATATTTCCTACTCCGAAGCGAATAAGGATTTAATCAAATTTGCTTTGTATTATTCGTAAATGTTCTTAAAATTTTGAACACTAACACTAAGTATGCTTCGTACACTACATACGCATTATTCTTGCCCCTCCCCCCCGGCCACCAGAAGCGGGAAAGTGACGATAGGCCCCCTCAAGAGCGGGAAAGTGAAGATACACCCCTCTCAGAAAAACCAGCCCGGCCCACTGGGAACTAACTATTTGCACGTATAGGGAGTGAAGACTCCTCCCTCATTACTCTGCCCTCCTCTCCAGTTCAAGCCAGCGGTGAACAAGATACCACAGCATGGCGAAGCAACTGCGACCAAAGTGGGGAGAGATGGTGTTTGGTAGCGAGTTACCCTAACCACCGTCTAGTTCAGAGGAGATCACAGTGTCACAATTGGCCAAGAGAATCCCACCGGGTCCTGACTCGATGTTCGCCGTGTCGGCTGGTGCGGCAGAGGTGGCTGGAGCGTCCACTCCGCCGCCCAGGAGGAGAACAACAACACTTTCCATGCGGCAGAATCCCATTGTGCCTGCATCAGTGATGGCCCACTTCCATGGGACTACAAGAGTACGGTGGAGGACTGCGTTATCCAAGTACTGGACCATCCGAGGCCAGGAGACCCTACACTGGAGCGGCGTAAGGGAACCATCCTATTGTTTTCAGTGGAGCGAGGATGTGGCTTCCTGGCGGACGAGGGCTGCAGGTCAGTGAAACGGCCGTACCTGCCCCAACCCCGTCACAGCCTATACGTGTGGAATATACCCCCATGGCATCCCTGAAAGGCCCCTTTGCTACCGGGGTTACCTTATTGTCTAAGCCCTTGGTACATGCATCAGCACCAGAAGTTTGGCCGGAGGAACCACCAGGCGAAGGACGCGTGCGCTGCCTACAGGAGTCACCAGATGGCACCCTCCGTTTAAGGGAGAAGCCAGAGCTGGAGCCTCCGATCCCTGGATTGCTACCACCACCTGGTCAGCTGACGACATCATCCTTTACTTTCCAGTCCACGATGATCCAGTACCAACTACCCTGGAAAATGAAGTCAGCAGCAGCCAGGGGAGCTGGCGGTTCTTCCCTGGGTGCCACCTTGCCTGAACCGCTGCAGCCAGAAGTCCTTACCCCTGCTGTCCCGGCAGGAGTATCCAGAAAAGTGAAGGCGCAAATGGCTGCAGCGCTCACCAGTGTGACCACCACCCGGACCCGGTCAAGTCCGACTTCTGGCAGAAGAGGGCAGTGGAGCTCAACCACGGCAGCCAGCTTGGCCTACAGGATGCAGGAGTGTCCTCTAATGTCATTCAGTAGCAGTTCCAGCGAGGAGGACTTCAGGTCCCTCATCTGAGGAACCCTTCTACTGGCTGATTTAAAGGACACCTCTGGAGGACCTATGGGAGCCACAACATGGACTGTACCTGATGAGAGCTAGTTGGCACTTGTTTTTAGTTTATGTTGTTTTTATTGCCCCCTGTTTGACTCTCACCCAGATGGACATGGCTTGTCAGGATTCCTGACAATTATGTCAGCTTAAGATGTAAGACAGCATAGTACAGCTACATGTCCATATCCTAACAGCCAAATTGACACAATGTTCTGCCGTTTGGCTACTAGGACACCACACACAGAGTAGACTACATTCATGGATAGAGCATTGTTGGGACAGCTATCCTATAAGTTGTTTGACCTTTTAAACAGGGTTTGAGACACACATCAGCATCCTAAACTATGTTTCTCTCTAGTAACCAAATGGCACAGCATTTACAGTGAACTGTGGTCTCCTGGTCCTTACTCTGCCAGGTGGGGCCTCAATTCTGTATCATCAAATATTCAGGTCTATAGGGCTTAGACCTCATTCACACAAGTGTATTTTTTATCTGTGTGCTACGTATATATGCATTTTTGTGGACATTACACTGACCCATTTATTTCTTGAGTTCTTAATATCCATTTCTCTTCACATTTCAAAAGTCAGAGCTGAACCCGGACATACTCTTATATTCACCCAGCCTGAACAGGGCATTGGAGCATCTCATGCTCCGATGCCCTCCCTTGCCCTGCGCTGGATTGGCGCAGGGCAAGGGCTCTTTTATTGATATAACACACTGCCGGGCTGAGGCTTCCGCCCAGCAGTGAGTTCGGTGACGTCACCGGCTGTAATGGGCCGGCTTTAGCGCTGCCCTAGCCGTTTAACTGGCTAGGGCAGCGCTAAAGCCCGCCCATCAGCGCCGGTGACGTCACCGGGCTCACTGCCGGGCGGAAGCCTCTGCCTGGCAGAGCCCGGTACGTCACCGGAACTGGGCTAAATGCCTTTGCCCTGCACTAATTAGTGCTGGGCAAAGGAGGGCATCGGAGCATAGGATGCTCCGATGCCCTGTTCAGGCGGGCTGCCTGGGTGAATTTAAAGGTATGTCCGGGTTCAGCTCTGAACCCGGACAACCCCTTTAAGCTTGGTGCTCATTCTGTCCTTGCCTGTGATCTCATTTTGGCTCCTGGGAGTTTTGTGTATTCAGAAAAGTACATCATTTCTGCTGAACTGTTTTTGACCTCTGCTAAATTCTGGTTGAACCCCTTGACTACAGATTAGGCTGTAACTGTCTTCCCTAGCTTTGACTCCTTAGCTTGTTTTCTGGCTTAACCCACTGTCTGCTGTTTTAGCTACTGTTGAGTTGCTTGGCCGCCTTACTTCACAGACATAATCTGGTTCTCTACCACTGTCCACATTTATAATTCTCTCTCGGGATACAATGCATTCCTTCAGCCACTCTTTTTTCCAGATGCCTACTTCAAACTACATTATCCTTAATACTACTACATTAGTTAGAACTATTATTGAGAAGGAGTATTGAAATTGTTGTTTTGTCTTTTTTTTTTTTTTTACTAAACATTAGTAAGAACATATGGATTGCACATGGACGTCCAGTTTTATTTGTGGGAGGGGTTACTAAGCCTCACTCTAGATACTTTCATTGTGTTTTATGCCCAGTGCTTAAAATTATGCCATCTTTAACTAGGGACACTAATGATTTTCTACAATATTTAACAGGAATTGCATAGCAGAAGGGTATAAATTAACAACAGCTGATGTTGAAAAAGTTTGTATATAAGAATTCCACATGCAGTGGGTATCCAGAATAATACTGGAACATTTGAAATAAGTTCCAAATATATATATATATATTTTAAATAAAGGCTTTACAGTTCTACAGTTCTTCAAAATAGCACTTTTGAGTTTATTAGATTTTTAGATTAGATTTTTGGCTTATTTTGAAGAATAATATATTTTCACTCAAAGTATCAATATGTTAAATTTATTAAATTATTTATATGATTAATTGATGGCATATTTGTTGACTGGTCTGGCTCAAATGAGCAGTTTTCAGAATTCCATTACCAAGACAAATATATGAATATGAGATTTATGCCTAATTTGGGAGAGACAGTGGTGGAGTTTCTTGATGTTTGTGTTTATATAGAGAATGGTGAGATTGTCACAGAGGGCCAGTGTAAACTAACAGTAAGAAACTCCCAGTTACTATATATGAACATATTAAACACCAGAACCATATGACCAGTTCCACTACCTAAATGAATAAATGTAGTAATGTAACCAATTCAGAGAGAATACTGCAGAATTGGTGATGCATCTACTGGCAAGAGCCTGCCCTAGACAGGTTTTTTGAAAATGCATTTGAGCGCACAGCATGTCAAGATTTAGCAATCCTGCTAAACAAGCAAGGAGTAATAAAAGATATACATTGTGTACTATATTTTAAATGTGGTCTCATAAGTGATATAATCAGAAAATAAATATATATATATATAATATATGAAATAAAAAATTGTCATATTTTAGAGAAGGATCTTGCGCTACAGGCAGTTGCAGTAGATGTCATTCAGGAGATGTAGAAATATTAAGGATAATGTAGTTAAAATAGAAAATAGGTCTCTGGAAGAAAAAAAAAGTAAAGAAATGTATCCCAAAAAAAGAAGTAACAAATGTGGACAGTGTTCTTATTGCCGTTCTTTTAGGAATTCCAGATTGAGAATGGGAGTGGTAATGCATAATATGAAGGAATTCATAACTTGTAACATCACTTGCAATTCACATTGTATTTTGCACTTGCAAGCAATTTTACAAAATTAAAATTGGCACTAAGGAATCTCATATAAAAATAGTCACAACATATCTCTTATGGGGCAGTTTCCATTCCAAAACAGATAAAAACCTTCATTATCTTATTAGGTATAACTGCATATGTTCAAACCCTGCAGACAGGGATGAGCACCTTGGAAGCTTTGAAAATACACTTTTGAATCAGGGATATCATCCAACTACAGTGGAAAACCATGTTGCCAAAGCCACCAGATTACCAAGAAGTGAGCTTCTACCATACAAAACAAAACAAGAAAAACATTGGGTACCTCTAGTAGTCACCTACAAGCCAAATCTGGAGATTCTGAGGAGGGATATTCGGAGACTAAATCCAATACTACAAAAAGATGACCATTTGAAATTAATATTTCCAGATCCCTCACACCTGTGCTATAGGCAGCCCCCTAATCTTAGAAACTTCATTGTTAGAAGCTAACTGTCCTTTCCAACAACAGGAACATTCTCATACAGCTGCACAAAATATAAGACCTGCACATATATAATGACCACTAACAGGGAACAGATTCCCAATATACATCAGGACTACAACATCCCAGGTACCTTCACCTGCACCATGCCAAATGTGGTCTACTTGATTATATGTACCAAATATCATCTCTATGTTTGTCAAACTGGCCAAAAGCTTAGAACAAAAATTAACTCTCATTGCCACACAATAAAAGAAGAAAGATCTGCCTGTCTCAAAATACTTTTTCAGTAATGGTCACCACAACTCAGACGTGAAAGTCTTGACACATTCAGATCAGGGATGAATGTGTCAAATGGATTTATGTCCTTTTACTGTACATCTCTTAAGGAATTCCCCTTTCAGACCTCCTGGGTTCTTCAAATTCATGGACTGGATATACAGTATATCAAGTGGCCATAGAACATTCACACTCATCTACTTCACTATTCCTATGTAGTGTTGTGTATAAATACTCTTCAAATTTATTTTCAAATTTTTAATGATTTTGGTATTGATGCTATAATACTGGAGGCAGTAAATGACATAAATGTGAGCATAAATTCAAGACGTATGTATGTCATGTAGATAGGGCCACAAAGAAGTGTCTGGTAATGTAAAATGGTTGTTGTTTGAGCTTTTTCACATGCCTCTGAGCCCTACTATTTTATGGACTGCTGTTAAAAAAGTTCCAAAATGAAAAAGAATGAATTCCATGGCACACCGCCTGATCTGAAAATTCGCCTTATTGGATAACATGCATGATACAGGGAGACAGTACTAGACAGCTATGGCCGGCCTACCTACTGTTGTTAAAAAAGACTGATTTTATTGGTAAGTGCCATGGTTATTCTTTACTCATCCATATTTTGTACGGATCTGTGTGGCTGTTCAGCAAATTATAGAACATATTGCCCATATGATGGATAATAATAATCCTTTTTACTAATAAGAGTAAGAAAAATGGGAAATTCACAAAGAAGTAATCTGTATTTTTCTTAGTCTGTTTGTGGACTTAAATACGGCATATGCATGAAGCCTTATAGAAATATCCACTCAAAAAACCTCCATTCAGGGTACCCTCTTCTAAGTTTGAGGCCGCTATCTATAAGTAATTTCTTGAAAATAATAATGGGACACAGCTTACTTTCTTGAGCATGTATAGAGCTGGTTGTACTTGACATAGTAGATATACAATAGTTGTTAGATTAGTATATAATGACACCTAGCGGTCTTTCAAGAAACACCAACTTCTTCATGATGTAAACTGAAAGCAGGATGCAGCTGTGCCATTTTCCTGCTATCAACAGAGAAGGCTACAGCTGAACACACCACAATTATAGATACTTTATTTCTAGAACTGAACAAACGTGATCATTCACATGGAACAATGAGCAGTGATGCAGAAAGATCCTTTGCCTCTGCAGTTTCATACTCGCCTCTTTTTTTATTGTACTAGTCACTGCAAGCACAACATTTAATGCAAAAGAATGCTTTTTAATGTATTTGGCAGATTTTTTTATATAATAATAACAACAAGCCTGACGGACGTTGGAAGGTTGACAAAATGGTCTTATTATATCGCTCTGAATGTTTCTGTTGGGACTATCACCAAAGACTCGTCATACATGAAAATGATCAATATTACTGCTCTTATCAAAATGTATGTAATCTTCTACCGTGTCAACCTTAAATAAAATCATTTGACAATAGTAACAACAAGAATTGTTTCTTCTACAATAACTTAAAGGAGGACATATATTAAGCTAATTCCGCCACTATTGTGGCGTAAAAAGTCGCGCATTTTTGCGGAAATATGCAACTTTTTAGGCTTCTCGACACTTTTCCGAAGTGGCAAGAAAAGGGGGCTGAGCTTAGCAGAAGTGGCGGAAGTTATAGCTGGAGTCTACGTCAGCCTGTACCTGGTGTAGGCTTCAGTTTCTGGCGCATGGCAGGGCAGTATTGCGCCTGATTTGTTAAGAGGTTTCTGCCTCTCAATAAATTAGGCGCCTCTCACACCAGTGCAGGGAGATAAAGACTGGCAAATGTATGCACCAGCCTTGATATCTCCCCCAAAGTGTCATAGAGACATATCAAAAGTTTTGATTGGTGAAATTGTGATATGTATGTGCTTCTCTCCCCTCCCCACGATCAAAAGTTTTCTCTATGACATTTTTGAAAAGTTAGTGAGACACTTTAATTTTTAACCCCCTATTCTAGATGCACCATATGAGCTGACCACATGATCGGACCACATTGTCAGGTGACATTCAAATTAAAGGTGGCCTTACAAATGAAATAAGAAAATAGAAGTAGGTTGAACAACTGTTGAATGCACAATTGACTATTGTTACATTGACATATCAATACCCATTTTAGCACCTATTGTTACATTAGTTCAAATTGCCGTTACATGTTCACTGACACAGAAGAAGGGTAAACAATCTTTAAGGGATTTATCTGGGATCATCCTTTAATGGAAAGAACATTTGTTGACAGATGGAAATTTTAAACATGATCAACTTTTTCAGTCTGTCATCAGCAGTTAAAATGGTGGTTTCTTGTTAAATTTCAACCACGTTTGTTTTAGCTGAAACTGTCCATTTTTTACCTTTTCAGGACCTTGCAATTTTCCAGTTTTGCGGTTCCCTGCCTTCCTTGAGCCATAGCTTTCTGTTCAAATAGCCTTGTTTTTTGCAGGACAAGTAGTACTTTTTAATGGCACCATTTACTGTTGCATACAATGTATTTGACCATGGTATCTGAGGGGTTGAATATATGCGATCGTCATTATCACCAATCACAGACATCAAACCCTGCTGTTTAAAACATCAGAAACCTGGATGCTATGGTGCCTGCTACTCTCATGAAAGGGCATCATCTTTAAAGACCAGGGGAGGGGATGTATCCTCAGCCATCAATAACTTTTAGGAGAGGAATCGCTCTGCTCATGAATACATGGAATTCATAAACTATGGGGGTCATTTATTAAACAGAAGTATGCCTATATTAGGCATAAATCAGGTGCAGATTGCAGTGTAAAGGTCCTATGCTTCGCAATCTATGACTTTTCCCTGCTGACGCAAGGTCTAAAAGAGTGGGCATGGTGTGGGCTGGCAGGCCCATCTCATTTACTATTTTCTGTGCCAGTTTTAGGCATAGAAAATGGTCTAAATGTAAGGAAGGAAGCTAGGAAGCTGTCTTACATTTAAAAGTAGAGGTGGATCTGCCAAAGTTATGGAGAGGCTGGCACCTCTACATACTGTAACTGCGGCAAATCCACCGCCCGTGTAGAGCTTTATTAAGACCGGCGTCTAAAACGCCAGTCTTAATAAATATGCCCCTATGTGTCTGGAGTACTGACAACTTTGTCCCTTCTTATACAAATGGCACAATGTTGATAGTTGTATAGCTGCTATAAAAAGCAATAAGATTTTTTCTTTTATCAAGATCTGCAAATTTTGTTCATTTTACATACATGGGGACAATATGAGTAAATTTGACCTGAATCAAAAGTGCTCAGATTGTCCTGACAAGTTGTGCATGAAGCTCTGGGGTCTCCTAGGACTGTATCCAAACACCTCTGAAGCCATTTAAGTCCAAAACAACATTAATAATGTCAAAATGACAATGACAAACAGCCTGTTTGATAACACACTGCATTGTTGGATTTTATTTTCAAATTTAAACTTAGTCGAAAAATGATCACTTTTTGGTGGTAGATGTTATCTTCTCTGTCTTCTGACCTGTAAATTGGTTATTTATGCTCACCTGGAATCCACATTTTTGGGAAACTGGAGAAAAAATTTATTTGTTTAGACTCAATTTTCTCATCTTAGATCCTGAGCATAGGCCATCAATATCTGAAGCATGAAAAACCCCTTTAATTTTAGGGTCAATAAAAATTTGTTAGAAAAGGGATAGAATACAATAAAAAATAAAACAAGCAATACTCACCTCACCGATTCCCCTGCCATTTCCTCACTGGTCCTGGTTATTATTATAATTTTTTTTTAATTTTAGAATGATTGTACAATTGCATCTATGAACCATATTGCTACCATAGTAGTAATTATAAGTGATGAGCGAACATGTTCGGCCGAATACACTATTTGGCCGAACATGGCGGTGCTCGGGACCACGCGGTAATTGAATCACCTCCCCGCTCGAGTCACCTCCGTGCACGCTAATTAGCGTGCGGGGAGGTACTGGCATTAACTGTAATGCCAGTAGCCATGTTGGCTACTGGCATTACATTGATTGGATGGCCGGGAACGCGTCATCGGGTGCTATAAAGGTCATGGGGTGTTTAAAGGTGGTGAAAATAGCACTAGGTGGCCTGCCATTAATGCCACATGTGCTGCTGCATGCTGTAGGATACTCTCTGTATACTATGTACCTGACATACTTTGCTATAATTTCTGCTGTTAAGCACGCAGTACTTCTTTTGCGTCTTGCTGTATAACATTTGTACAAGGAGGGACTTGTAGGGATAGAATTTCTATAGGCAGGGTTAGTATCATTGTTCAAAAGACACAAAAGTCCATCGTTAAATCCTTCTGCATTTATTTTTTTTTTTAGTGGCAAAAAGGACCCAAGTGTGCCCTGTCAGTAACACTAGGTGCACAGCGTATTAGAACCGTTCAAAAGTCTGTATAACTGACATCCGTTGTTACATTTAATACCGTTAATTTAGGCCACAGTTCCTCATTTGCGTCTGCAGTTTAATTTAAGCAAGTAGGGAATTAAACTATAGGGATAGGATTTGGGTAGGTAGAAAGATTGTTTCTGTTCCAAAAAGACCAAAGTCCATTGTGAAATACGTCTGCTTTTTTTTTTTTTTTGGGTGGCAAAACAACCCCCAAGTGTGCTCTGTCAGTAACGCTAGGTGCACAGCGTATTACAACCGTTCAAAAGTCTATGTAGCTGACATCCGTTGTTACATTTCATACCATTAATTTAGGCCGCAGTTTCTCATTTGCTGCTGCAGTTTAATTTGCCCAAGGAGGGAATTAAACTATAGGGATAGGATTTGGGTAGGTAGAAAGATTGTTTCTGTTCCAAAAAGACCAAAGTCCATTGTGAAATACGTCTGTTTTTTTTTTTTTTGGTTGCAAAAAAAAACCCAAGTGTGCCCTGTCAGTAACGCTAGGTGCACAGCGTATTACAACCGTTCAAAAGTCTATGTAGCTGACATCCGTTGTTACATTTAATACCGTTAATTTAGGCCGAAGTTCCTCATATGCGGCTGCTCTATAAAGTTTGCGCATTCAGAACATTGGATGTTCGTTTCAATTTTTCTGATCATACACTTAATAAAAATCTGCACTACTGTAGTTGTGTCCAAGTTATATATATATACTATACAATATGCGAAAGGCGAGCAGAAAGGGAAGGGGAAGTGGGCGTGCTGCTGATGGTGAACGCAGAGGCGAAGGCTCAGGGCGCTGTGAAATTGTGCCTGCTGGCAGAGCCCAAGAGACAAAGTCATCCACAATTCCTAGCTTCATGTCACAGTTTGCAGGGCGGTGCAAGACACAACTCTTGTCGCCACACCAGTGCGAGCAGGTAGTGGGTTGGATTTCAGCTGATAATACTTCCAGCACCACCCTCTCTTCCACAAAGTCCAGTCTCAGTAGTCAAGAGTCTGGGCAACCGCATCCTCACCCTGATCCTACTTCCTCCCTCTTTCCTCTGTAGCACGAACTAGCGCTCTACGCCTTGGAGGTGCTGGCTTGCCCTGCCGCCAGCGTTTTGTCTGAGCGGGTATTTAGTGCCGCTGGGGGCATAATTACTGAGCGCATCCGCCTGTCAACTGACAATGCTGACAGGTTGACGCTTATCAAAATGAACAAGGCCTGCATTGCACCTGACTTCTCTACTCCACCAGACGAAAATTTCTTAACATGAAGGAACCTTAAATCTGGCTTTTAGGGTGTATTGAATACACTGTATTATCATATACCCCTTCCTCTTCTCGTCCTCTTCCTCCTCCATTATATGAAACTGCTTATTAGGCTGCCCTCGAAGTCCACCAGCTGGACCTGTACCCTAATATTTTTTAGCCGGTCAGCTCACCAGCTGGGCCTGCACCATAATTTTTTAGCCGGGCAGCTCACCAGCTGGGCCTGCACCATAATTTTTTAGCCGGTCAGCTCACCAGCTGGGCCTGCCCCATAATTTTTTTTGCCTGTCAGCTCACCAGCAGGCCCTCAACCATAATGTTTTACACGTTCAGCTCTGCTACATGTCACTTATAATGTTTCAGACGTTCAGCTAAGCGGCATGTCAAAAATAATTTTTAACACGCTCAGCTCTGCTACATGTCACTTATAATGTTTCAGACGTTCAGCTAAGCGGCATGTCAAAAAAATTTTTTAACACGCTCAGCTCTGCTACATGTCACTTATAATGTTTCAGACGTTCAACTAAGCGACATGTCACCCTTAATTTTTTTTCCGGTCAGCTCGGCAGCAGCGTGTCAACCTTAAATTTGGGACAGTTTGATGAGCAGCAGTGTGTCACCCGTAAATTTTTTGGACGTTCTGCTCGGCAGCAGCATGTCAACCTTATATTTGGGACAGTTTGATGGGCAGCAGCGTGTCAACCTTAAATTTGGGACAGTTTGATGGGCAGCAGCGTGTCACCCTTAAATTTTTTTTACCGTCAGCTCGGCAGCAGCGTGTCAACCTTAAATTTGGGACAGTTTCATGAGCAGCAGCATGTCACCCTTAAATTTGGGACAGTTTGATGAGCAGCAGCGTGTCACTCTTAAATTTGGGACAGTTTGATGGGCAGCAGCGTGTCAACCTTAAATCTGGGACAGTTTGATCGGCAGCAGCATGTCACCCATAAATTTGGGACAGTTTGATGAGCAGCAGCGTGTCACCCTTAAATTTGGGACAGTTTGATGGGCAGCAGCTTGTCACCCTTAAATTTGGGACAGTTTGATCGCCAGCAGCGTGTCACACGTACATTTTTTTGACATTCTGCTCGGCAGAAGCATGTCAACCTTAAATTTGGGACAGTTTAATCGGCATCAGTGTGTCACCCTTAATTTTTTAGACGGTCAACTCGGCAGCAGCATGTCACCAATAATTTTTTACATGGTCAGCTCAGCAGCAGCACGTCACCACTATTGTTTTTGCGTCAGCAGCAGGCCATCAATCATAATTTTTCAAGGGTGTGTCTGATGCACTCGTTTATGTGTAATAAAGGGGGTATTGGAGTGCCTGTTGCTTGTAATTTTTGGTAGCCCTTTCCCTTAGTGCATAGGCTTTATGAGTGTCGGAGTCCCACAATTATACCACAATGTGAATGAGGCCCTCCTTTATATGATATACCGGTTGTATGGGAGTGCCTCATCCGTGTAATTTTTGGCAGCACTTGCGCTTAACGTACAAGTAAATCTATGTTTCCTAACACTATTTCCTGTAAAATCAATGTTATCTTGGGTTTTGGGGGAGTATTTTTGTCATTCCGTAAAAGTGGCGTAATAGTCGGCCATCATCGTTAATAGCAGCGACTTCGGTGTCCAAGACGCATCCAGACATCCTCCCCATGCTGTTCCCTAACCATTTCTGTGGTGTTTCCACCATTTTCTGACGTTTCCCTATGGACCAGACACCCTCCCCTCATCCGAGCAGGGGGTGCCTGGTCTTTTCCCATTGAATTCCATTATACTCGGGTGCTTGGCTGAGCACTCGAGCACCACCTAGTGTTTGGCCAGAGCACCCGAACATTGGGGTGCTCGATCATCACTAGTAATTATAACAGAGCCAAGTACATGTTATCATTCATGTTGTTATCATCCTGCCTACAACTACTGTTATTTGTTAGGTTTACCCATTTGTCTTTTAACACAATTGTAATTTTACATTTGTCCCTTTTTCTGCTAGTTAAGAATGATTGAAATTCCTCACCTAAGGACCATATTGTAACCATGGAATATCATTCATGCTGTTATCATCCTGCCTACAACTACTGTTATTTTGGAGTTTTCCC
This sequence comes from Rhinella marina, assembly GCA_900303285.1. Classification (NCBI taxonomy): domain Eukaryota; kingdom Metazoa; phylum Chordata; class Amphibia; order Anura; family Bufonidae; genus Rhinella; species Rhinella marina. The sequence continues at coordinate 49,523 of ONZH01017961.1, forward strand.
TGGAATAAACTTGCCTGTTCGGGCTCCAGCAGCACAATCCTCAGCCTCCACATGGCCACACCAGGATGGACACGTTGCTGAGCCTCGCCCCCTGGTGACACAACATCATCCTTAGTAACAAGATACAATGCTCTGTTTCTCCCTGCAGTGGGCCTGTGCTGGAGGAGATAAGCAGTGGGCTGATTGCTCAGCTGCTCTATTACTGTGCACTAGTGTTCCTGACTAATGGAGCGCTGAGTCATGGACCTATCAGGTTCTGATCCAGGGACTCTGCGCTCTGTTTAAATCCATTTCTGGCCATACACCATTACCAGTGATAGTCTTGTTTGGCTCACTAGTTAGGTTCCTCGTTTCCTATTCCTGCATTTCGTACTGATTTCTCTGTGCCTCTGACCTTGGCTTGTCTTCTGACCACCCTCTGTCTCTGGTTGATGGTGGCATATAGAGTCACTGCTGTCATGCATTATGGAACCACAAGGACTCTGTGTGCTGTCATGTGGTGCTCTACACAGCACTCTACGTTGGACATACTCTCTACTTTAAGCAATGCTTCTAAGGGAGCACAGCTCCATAATATAACATATGAATAGAGATGAGTGAATCACTTGAAGTTTGATTTAGGTTTGATTTGGTCAACCAGTTCGATTCGGATATAAATCAATTGTAGCCAATTCAAAAGTGCTCCAATTGGCCTTTTTTTCTTTCCCTCTCTCTCTCTCTTTTCAAAATTCATTCAAAATGAATCATCAAATATTCAGATTTGGATCTACCTCACATTTTTCCAAAATTAATGTTAAATCCTATTTGTTTACAATCAATTTGCTCATCTCTAATGATGAGCCGTGTCATGATTTCTGGAAATATTCATATTGGCATACAGAGGAATAGTAGTACAGTGCTGTAAAACCCAAAACAGATTCTCAGAAAGGTGTTTTAGCTTTAAGTGTTTTATAATTCAATAAAATAAGAAAAACTTTAGATTACATTAAGCAAAATAATGATTATCTGATAATTCATTGATTATTATTCTAAATATGTTTTAGGAAATATTTTCTAATTGAAGCACATGATTTCTAATACTGTTATTATACTATTCATATGACTAAAGCCATAATTTCCGGCCACCTGTTTGCAATATCGATACCGAGAGTCCAAAATGGTACATTTTCTATCACATTTGTTCTAATGTCATCATGAAAGCTTTACACTTGACTCATTCTATTACTTTCAGCCGTTACTGAAAAGCCTTTCCCATGGACATGGGATTTTTTTTTTCATTTCCAATAATTCAGAGAAACTTATTTCCTAATTTAAACATTTTTTTCGTGTATCATTAAGTGTATTTTCCATATAGTTTACAATATTAGTATTTCACATGGAATTTCCTGTTTACAGCATACGGTATAATTCATTCATGATTGACATTCAGTTGAAACATATTAATTTTACATTATCCTTTTATTTTTACATTAACCTCATGTAGGTTGAAAGTATTATAAATCAATCTGCATCTGAGAAACCTTTAGTTTCTGGAAAGAAGGTGGCAGTGGACACATCTGAACTCCAAACTATGCAATCTAATATTATAACCGTATATTAATCTGTATAGTAATATATTACTATTTAGGTGTCCTTTAAATCACTCAACCAGTAGAAGGGTTCCTCAGATGAAAGACCACAGAAAACCACAGGACGGTTCCCTTTTGCCGCTCCAGTGTAGGGTCTCCCGGTCTCGGATGGTCCAGTACTTGGATGACCCAGTCATCCACTGCATTCTTGTAGTCCCATAGGGTTTGGGCGTGGGCCGTCACTGATGCTGGCACAATCGGATTCTGCCGCATGGAAGGTGTTGTTGTTGTTCCCCTCCTGGGCAGCGAAGTGCCGCCTCCGCCGCACCAGCCGCCTCACGAGCCGCACCAGCCGGCAAGGTGAATATCGACTCAGGAGCCGGTGAGACTCTCTTGCACAGTTGTGATGCTCTGATCTCTGGAGCGGGCAGTGGTTCGGGGGACTCGTTCCCAAAGACCATTTCTCCCCACTTTGGTCGCAGTTGCTTCGCCATGCTGTGGATCTTGTTCACCGCTGGCTGGAACTGGAGAGGAGGGCGGCGTAATGAAGGAGGAGTCTTCACTCCCTATACGTGCAAATAGTTAGTTTCCAGTGGGCCGGGCTGTTTTTCCCACCTCTGAGGGGGGCGTATCGTCATTTTCCCGCTTCAGAGGGGCCAGGGGAGGGGGCAAGAAGAATGCGTATGTTGCGTATGTTGCGTATGTTGCGTTTCAACATGCGTGATCATCCTTTTGTTCACAGGAAGCTAAGCCATCACCAGAGGCAGCAGCTAACTTCCCTCTCCTCATGCATCTCTAGTGGGAAGAGATAAGGTAGCTGTGTTTGGCATCTCTTAAGGCCTCATTTACACGTCCGTATCCATTTTGCAGTTCACAAGTAGTGGTTCTGCAAAATATGGAGGCGGTCCATGTGCAATCCAAATTTTTTTGTAGACCCTTTGACTTCAATGGGTCCGCAGATCACATTTTGTGGACCAGAATAGGACATGCTCTATCTTTGTTGGCACGAACATGTAGACGTGGAAAGCACACAGGAGAGCACCTTGTTGGTCTCAACATTCCCAGGTCAGCTTGGTGGGCCTTTTGTGGCATTTCCTATGAAGGTATATAATCTTTTAAAGGGAATGTGTAATCAGAAAATGACTTACTATTTAAATCACATTTTGATGTAAAACATTTTTATTTAGATGTTTTAGTGATTTTGGTTTTAATTTTTCATGTCACTTTATGAAAAAATGCAGTATTTGCACTTGCTATTTGACATAATATTATGTTGAGACATGAGACTTAGGCTACTTACACACTTGTGCCTTCCCTTTCCGCTATGGAGATCCGTCATAGGATCTCAATAGCGGAGAAAAACTCTTCAGTTTTGTACCCGTTCATTGTCAATGGGGACAAAACTCCGCGGAGAAAAACCCTTCAGTTTTGTACCCGTTCATTGTCAATGGGGACAAAACTGAACTAAAGGGAACGGAATGCCGTTTGGTTGCGTCCCCATGACACAGACAAAAATGCAGCAAGCAGTGTTTTTAAGTGCGTCCTGGCATCCGGAGCAAGATGGATCCGTCATGACTCACAATGTAAGTCATTAGAGACGGATCCATTTTCTCGGACACAATAGAAAACAGATCCATCCCCCATTGACTTACAATGGTTTTAGAGACAGATCCGTCTTAAAAATGGATGCAGACGGTTGTATTATCATGACAGAAGTGTTTTTGCTGATCCATGAAGGATCCAGCAAAAACACTGGTGTGAAAGTAGCCTTACTGTTCTGTACAGGTAACTTTTCATCGCAGACAGAAATACAATAACAGATAACCCTGTATCCACCACTCACAATGGGCCATATCATAACTTATCTACCCCCTCCTGACCTCTGCACAGGCCACAGAACAAGCCTTGAAAACTCTCTTATAGAAGTCAATGGGGTTCCCTACAATCTATCATGACTATGACCCATGTGGCTGCTTTCAAATAACAGAAAGTCTCTGACATATTTTAGCTGTAGTGGTAGTGTGAGAGCTGCATAATTTTAGGATTTTTTTTATATGGACATTACATGAAAAAGTAAAAGAAAAATCATCCAGAATTCTAAACAAATGTGTTTTACATAAAAGTGTCATTTAAACAATTAGTCATTTTCTGATGACACATTCCCTTTAAGCATTGCGTAATAGCAATTAATATAAGTTTGCAGGGCTACACTAACAAACAAGCAGACCTTTGAATCCATTACTGTTGGTAAGAATCCAGGAATCCAAGGATCTCACTCTAGTAGATCTTTAAAACTTTACAATTCCAGAACATATGCTTTGTTATTACATCGTCAAAGCATAAAACCAATCCATTCATTACAATTAGTCTAGAGAGGGTATAGTATATGCCATAGATAAACTTGACCTGCACCAACCAGTCTCTCTAATTGGGGGGCCCTGAGCAACAAAGGAGATTCCTACAATCATCTTTATTGATGTCAGGGATATATCTCCTCCATTGTTCAAGTCTCTTTTCCTTTAATGGAGTAAGGTGGTAAGTCATATGTCTACAGAAGGTAGAAAGTGGTTCTAATAGGTGTGCATGCTGAGCCAAACCTTCAACGGACTGGAGAATTAAGGAGAGGCTCAACCCCCAAATTGTGCCTATTTCCATTGATTGGCTGGTCAGGTAATACATATAAAAGGACAGGAATGCCAACATACCCCAATCAACTGGTAAGCAAAGATTTTCCAGCTATAGCCTAGTGGTGGGGGTAAGCACCCAAAGTTTCCTCAGTATGTGATGATACTGCAGATACTACAAAAAAGAAAATCTTTGGAATCCATGTGTGGGAATTATGGAACAGGTACAGAAATTTGGGTATGATTAATTCTACCTACCAACTTGAGACGAAGAGTGGCACAGTGGTCAGCACTCCTTCATTTGGTTAAATAAGAAAAATAGGCTGACAAAATAAAAGTGATCAATAACTTATATCAAGTGAGTTGGAGCTCTACTTGTCCCATTTAAACCAAATACCAGAATATGTCCCAGACTCCCAAACAAGTTAGAGAAAACTGTCAAAGAAGATTCCAGACCCTGCATAGAGAGGAGGGTGTCATCTGCATGCTAGACTATGTACTCCTCATAATATCCCACCTTAAAATCTGTGAATGTGAAGACCTAAATTAAACGGGGCTTGATAGCTAATGCAAATAGTGCATGTGACCGAGGACACCCCAAATGCATAGCCAGGTTCAATTTATCAGAGATATGAGTATTGGTGTTCAACTGGTGAGGTACAGTGATCCCTCAAGATACAATGGCCTCAGGATACAGTATTTTCAACATACAATGGTCTTTTCTGACCCATCGTAAGTTGAAACCAGACTCAACATACAATACCTCAGACTGAGATCCAACCAATCAAGGCCACTTCTCTGGTAATATACTGTAGCTGGATTAGTTGCTATTTATCAGCTATTCCTGACTGTTATATGTAAGAACTTGTTTTATCTGTCTTAGTTATCTGCCTATTTTTCTTAAATATTCATTTTCTCTTATCTTGGATGACATTTTGGGGCTTTGAAATGGATTACTCAAGTTACAATGGTTTCAACATACAATGGTTGTCGTGGAAGCAATTAATATTGTATCTTGATGGACAACAGTATACAGCATTTGCACTAATTTAAGGAATGGGCCAAAGTCAAAATTGTTCATTACCACCCAAAGGTACCTCCACACCACTCAAGTCAAAGACTTTGGCCTGATCAATACATACTAAGGTGCTCTTCCCATAGTTGGAATAAATAAGAGAGACATTGAATATAATTTCATGGAGCGCTTTAGTGAGACGCATTGCCTGGATTTTCATATAATTTTTTAGGAGTTGAATGGGCCTGTATGACAGTCTGTCAGGTCCTTCCCAAGCCTCAGAATTAAGATTATTGGGGCTTCCTGCCGAGTGTCAGGTAAAGAACCAGTCTGCAGGATAAAGTTGTAAAAGTTAGTAAGTCTAGGTGCCAGGATTTCTACTTTGCTCTTGTAAACATATTCAATTTAACTGTGCCTTATACTTCATTCACATTACCATTAATAATTTGTGTTGTCCTGCTTTGCAATAGGAGCAGAACATCACAAAATAACAGAAGTGCCATTTCCATCAAACAGTGGAAACCAATGGCTGTATGGGGTCTATTGGGTTTCTCTAAGGGAGCTGACATTTTTGATGGAATCTATGATGTACAGTAAGCCCTTAATAGAGATGGATTTAGCCTTAATATGCAAGACTGAATACATGCTTGCTTAGATATACAAACAGTAGAAGACCTGTAATGGAGTAGGTTCTAAACACTTTTGGGTGCTACATTGAAAAAAAAAATCCAGACATATAAACAATAGATTAATAATTATTACATGAACTTGGATTCATAGTTGAGATCTTGCTGTTAAAAACAGTATTATCGCCTGGTTTGTTCAGATTAAGATCTAGAATCAGTGCTATTCTTGGACCTAGTATCTCAGTTTCCTACTGCACCTGTTTCAGTCAAAATCATTATAGCTTAGTTTTGCTTCTCGAATGAATGCCTTTCAAGAAGTATTTGTAAAAAAAAAAAACACCTGTCAACTTCAAAATGTTCTGGTTCAGTTATTAGCCTATACAACCATCTTTTTCATCTTTTATCATTAGATATTAGTTGATGGTATTTTCTTTATCATACTGGATTATATTTTCCATTGTATTATATAATTGTATTTATAAAGGATTCACCTACAGAAATTAAACAGACTAAATGTGTATTGATGAACTGAAAAACATGGTAAAATTAGTGAAGTAATATGCAGCACATGCTACTGCCATAGATACTCCATGTTCCACCATATCGTACCTTCACAGGTGCCTTTAAGGGAGGAATATCTCAATAATGCTGCATGCATTGTATGGGGAGATGCTGGGCAGAAGTTTTAAGGTGGTTGAGAATTTGTAATGTTTTTTGATATTTCCCCTCAGAATATCATTCCCTGTCTGAAAGGATACGAACTGATCAGGATCTGAGATTTTATGGGCAGATGCTGGTGACAGATGCTGACATTGATTAAACCATATTGTCTTATGGTGTTGTCTGATTTATGAAGTTTTGGATCTAAAATGCTGAATCTGCTTTAAAATCTGTTTAAAGGGGTTTCCACTATGTTATATTGATAACCTATCCTCAGGATAGGTCATCAATATAACATTGGTGGGTTGCCAACTCCCGACACCCCCACGATCAGCCGTTTGAAAATTAAGCAGTGCTCGTATGAGTGCTGCCTTCTCTTTATTGTTTATCGGCTCGCCGTCAAAACTGCAGCACTGAGCAGGTGTCTGTAATATGGAATATTATCAATTCTTGACCAATTCTTTGGTTTCCATGGGATGACTACTGGTGAACTAAGACCTAACTTATATATCATTGATCCCTACCAGAGGGGACATCACCTGGTATGGCAGGTGATCTTTCCCTATCTCATCTTTCTTTCTGCTCTCTTCTACATCCCTTTTTGTATTTCATTTTTATACATAAGAAATGTTATTGGTACTGTACATACCTCCCAAGTATCCCCCTCTTTTGGAGGAACAGTCCCTACTTTTGACCCAAGTTTCTATGTCCCTATTTACACTGTATGTAAATCAGGCTCTCCTAAAGATTTTCAACCAGGTTTCTGCTCTCTAGGACATAACATTCTTGAGATATTCACAAAAAATCAGAATACAAAAGCAAATAACACCATCACATAACCATTCTTAGCCTCAATGACATACACATACAGTTTTATATCAGGTTTCCATAACAAACCAACGATTTTCCTCAATGTTAAAGGGACACTGTGGATATCACTGTTATGAGGCACCCTTGGAAGTCACTGTTTTGGCCCACTGTGGATGTCACTGATATAGGTGTATTGTGGATGTCATTGTTGTCAGTACTGTTATGGGGCACTATGGATGTCATTGTTGTCACTACTGTTATAAGGCACTGTGGATGTCACTGGTATGGGAGCACTGTGGATGTCATTATTATGGGGGTACTGTGAATGTCACTGTTATGGGAGCACTGTGGATGGCACTGTTGTCACTACTGATATGGGGCACTGTAGATGTCACTGTTAGGGGGGTGCTGTGGATGTCACTGTTATGGGAACCCTGTAGATGTCACTGTTATAGGGGCTTTGTGGATGTAACTTTTATGGGAGCTCTGTGGAAGTCACTGTTATTGGGTCACTGTGAATGCCACTTCTATGAGGACAATTTCGATGACACTGTTATGAGAGCACTCAGATCAGCCCCCAAATCAGACCCCCCAGCCTCCATCAGCCTCAGATCAGACCCCAAAATCAGACCCCCAGCCTCCTTTAGCCTCAGATCAGACCCCCCCAGCCTCCATTAGCTTCAGATTAGCCTCCCCTTAGTCCCCCAAGCCCCAATCAGCCCCATGTTTTGGGGGGAGAAAATTGTGTCTAATAGTCAAAAAAATATGGTATACAAATTGCCTCATATTTTATAAATTATGGCGTTGTATACAATCAATTATGCTGAGAAGCAATTGATGAATGCATAACATGTGGATGTGGGATCCATGTCCATGCTTTCTTCTCTTTTTGGAATTAAATCAAAACTATTCAAGCATATAGATATTTAAGAGAAAATGGATCTTTCACACAATGAACCATAAGTGTCCCTTATTGACTGTATGTTAATATGTGCCATACTTCATTTAATGCAATTAGTAGAAGTTGAATTTTACCTGGCTTTTATTTTTCAGAATCATTTTACAATATAATTTGTACTCTATGGCATATATTCATACTGATACACTGATACTCAAATGATTGTTTTTCTGCAACTGATTATATGCTTGCTGCATTTATTTTTTTCCCTTTATTAATGAAGAATTGAGTAAAACACAAAAGTTCAACAACCTTGTAAAATTATATGTGAATTATGCAATATTACAGTTCATAGATAGGTATAAATGTGTCAAATAAGTTATTTTCTTCATTAATGATAGATGACATCCCCAGATATTTGAAAGTAACATCTGGTTTGCAGATTCATACTGAAACTGAGTGTTTTTACAATTACAATTAATCCCAGAATATTGGCAATTTATTATATACAGTACTTCCTTTCCTTAATTTAATTGAATCACCTATTTCCAACCTTATCAGTAGGATTTCATGAATAAACCTCTATGGCTTTTTTCCAACCTTATCAGTAGGATTTCATGAATAAACCTCTATGGCTTTATACCTCTATGTACACAATAGTTTTAAAAGATTTAGAATATGAATCAATTGTTTCTCAGCAACATCTAAATGTTTTTTTGTATTTTAGGATATTATACATATCTTTTAATCCTCTGTTATACTCTTGTTGGTAGAAACACAAAAAGAAATATCCTTGTACAGAAGGATTGTGACTATGAATCCATTGCCCGGGGATAGGGTTTGCAGGTAGTGGTTGCACAATTTTTTATATGAATATATTGATTGTCCTTCAGATGTTTTCAATCTCTCTTACTACTGCCTCATAAAAGTTTTCACTTGCATTTTTGAAGGGTAAACCTGGAGCAATAAAGTATTCATGCACTTGGTCGTATTAGAGTTTTGTTTGGTACTGAGCCACCATAAAGGTGCATCATGCCTCCAAATGGCTCAATTTGATATGGTTCTTCTAGGGTTGAATATGTCTGCACTCACAGAAACAGATGGACAGAAATGATATTATTCCGTATTTTAAGGTTTCATATGATGTTTGCCCCTTTAAGACCAATGGCCAAGCTTGAGATCTTACACTTATTTCTTAATTTTATCATTAGTAATTTGTGCTGTAATAAATACGGGGGAATTTGTCAAGTCCTGTACTCCTGACTTCTGGCTTCACAAAGCAGCAAAATAAGGTTGTGTAATTTTGTGGGCTTATTTGTACCATTTCATATTTTTACACCACTCAATCCAGTTTTAAAAATTGGATGGGAAAGTGATGATCACTAGCTTGTCGAGCTGATGTAAGCCAGATTTATGAGCTACGACTTTTTAAACAGTTGCAAAACTTGTCACTATCTTACTCCATTAAATGGTTGACATAGAAAGTGGAGTAACATATCAAGGCAGAAGTGTTAGACCAAATTTATCAATCATTTTGTGAAATTTGCTACATTTGGTGCAAATGCAATAAAGACTCCACCAAAACTGACTTTAAAAAGTCCACTCATGATAAATCTTCACCAAAATGTTTTCTTTTTTCAAAATGGATATTTAGAGTCTTAACTAAGTATAGAGCTTACTTTTTATGGTGGTTAAATAACCAAATTTCCACCTTAACTTGCAGGTGCAGGGAAGTATCAGCAGTCAAGTATTACTCACTGCATCACTGATCACATTTTAATGATACACGTTTTCATATTTCACATAAAAAAATATCTGAAAAAAAACAGCACAATATGTATATAAAATTATTATTATTAATTATAAAATATGCCACATTTTGCGGCCCATAAGACGCACTTAGGTTTTAGAGGAGGAGAATAAGAAAAAATATTTTTCATTACACCTCAGATCAGACCACTAATCAGACCCCCAATGTTAATCAGACCTCAGCTCACAGCCCCAATCAGACCTCAGATCAGAGCCCCAATGTTAATAAGACCTCAAATCAGACCCCCAATGAGAACTCAGCTCAGATCCCAATGTAAATAACCCTCAATCAGACCTCCGATCAAACCACCAATGTTAATAAGACCCCAATAAGACCTGAGGTCAGACCCACAATCAGACCTCAGCTCAGCCAATGTAAATAACCCTCAATAAGACCTCAAATAAGAGCCCCAATATAAATAAGAACCCCCTACCTCAGATCAGACCCCCATGCCTCAGATCAGACACCCATGTCTCAGATCAGATCCCCCCCATACCTAAGCAAATAAAATAAATCAACTTACCTCTCCTGCTCCGGATGCCGCCGTTCCTAGGATCCAGCCCTCTTCTTCTTCCTGCTGCGCGCTGTGCTGTGACCTGACATTCACAAAATGAGGTCACAGAGCGTTGACATCCTCACATTGTGCGCAGTCACAACACGGCGAGTGGCCAAGTACCAGGAAGTGGTGAGTACAGAACCTGGGAAGCAATGCATTCACCGCTTCCCTGTCCTCCAGTACTAATGAGCGATCTTTAGTATTCGCCCCATAAGATGCACTGACATTTCCCCCTACTTTGGGGGGAAGGGGGTGTGGGGTGAGAATTGTGTCATACACTATATACACCTAGTATTGCCATACTGGTACTGACCTACAGAATAGAGTTATCATGTAATTTATACTGCATGGTGAACTCCATAAAAATGAAACAAATGCCAAAAATTGCGCAACTGTATGCATAGCCTTGAATAAATGCCCCAGAATAAATATCTACAACAGATCGGCTCTTCAAAAACAAGACAACTTAACTAAATACAGGCCCTCCAAACAAATACAGATCCTTCCTAAAACAAATACACACTCCAGACACTTGTATAGTTGTTCCCCTTCTTCTCTGCACAGCTTTGCCGATTTGTTCTTGTGAATCTGTACATATCTGGTAATGTGATCCCACGTCTCATAGGGATGGAGGATGAAGAACAAAATGTTCTACATTCTATGGATTCTCCTATACATACAAAGTACAACTGTGTCAACAGCCCCCACCACCACCACAAGTTGGGCTAGCAGAGGCAAAGAAAGGTGTTCCTAAGGCAGTTAACAATTGTATTTGGGTCCAGAGGATGCAAGAATATTTATTAGTGATGAGCGAGCATGCTCGGCCAAATATGCTACTCAGTTGAGCATTGCGGTGCTCGGGACCGCGCGGTGTTCGGCCGAACACCGCGTGTGCTCGAGCGCCAAGCTCGAGTCCCCTCCCCGCACGCTAATTAGCCAATTAGCGTGTGGGGAGGTACTGGCATTCACTGTAATGCAGTAGCCATCTTGGCTACTGGTATTACAGTAATTGGCTGGCCGGGAACGCGTCATCGGGTGCTATATAGCACCTGGTGACATGTGACCGGCTCACACCGAGTCAGGGGGAGCTGCTGCAAGGAGGGACAGATAGTGTAGGGAGAGAAATTGGCTAGGCAGGGCTAGATTTTCAGTTGAAACAACCCAAAAGCCCTTTTAAGGGCTATTGTGATATCTTGCTACAATATTTTTTTTTTTTGGGGGGGGTTAAAAATTGCGCAAGGTGGCCTGACCTTAGCACCACCTGCGCAGCTGGTGCATTCTAATACTTTCTGTATCCTATATACCTGACATCCGCTGCTATTTTTTCTGCCACTAATCAAGCGGACAGTACCTCATATGCGCATTCTAAATATTTGACATTCGGTGACATTTTTCTGATCATACACTTAATAAAAAACTGCACTACTGTACTTGTGACAAAGTTGCATATATACTATTTAATATGCGCAAGGCGAGCAGTAAGGGATGGGGAAGTGGGCTTGCTGCTGATGGTGAACGTAGAGGCGAAGGCTCAGGGCGTGGTGAAACTGTGCCTGCTGGCAGAGCCCAAGAAACAAAGTCATCCAAAACTCCTAGCTTCATGTTCCAGTTTGCAGGGCGGCGCACCAGCAGGTCCTGAACCATAATATTTTAGTCGGTCAGCTCATCAGCAGGCCCTCAACCATGATGTTTTAGACGGTCAGCTCACCAGCAGGCCCTCAACCATAATGTTTTAGACGGTCAGCTCACCAGCAGGCTCTCAACCATAATGTTTTAGACTTTCAGCTCACCAGCAGGCCCTCAACCATAATGTTTTAGACGGTCAGCTCACCAGCAGGCCCGGAACCATAATGTTTTAGGCGGTCAGCTGACCAGCAGGCCCTCAACCATAATGTTTTAGACAGTCAGCTCACCAGCAGGCCCTCAACCATACTGTTTTAGATGCTCAGCTCACCAGCAGGCCCTCAACCATAATGTTTTAGACGGTCAGCTCAGCAGCAGCACCTCACCCATAATGGTTTAGACGGTCAGCTCAGCAGCAGCACCTCACCCCTATTGTTTTTGAGTGTCAGCAGCAGGCCATCAATTATAATTTTTTAAGGGTGTGTATGATGCCCTCCTTTATGTGTAATAAAGGGTGTATTGGAGTGGTTGTTCCTTGTAATTTTTGTCAACCCTTTCCCTTTGTGCATAGGCTTTATGAGTGTAGAGTCCCACAACATGAACAATTGTACCACAATGTGAATGAGGCCCTCCTTTATGTGATATACCGGTTGTATCGGAGTGCCTCTTCTTTGTAATTTTTGGCAGCACTTGCGCTTTACGTACAAGTAAATATATGTTTCCTAACAATATTTCCTCCAAAATCGATGATATTGGTTTTGGGGGGTATTCTTGTCATTCCGTAAAAGTGGCGTAATACTTGGACAACATCATTAATAGCAGCGACTTCGGAGTCCAAGATGCATCCAGACATCCTCCCCATGCTGTTCCCAAACCATTTCAGTGGTGTTTCCACCATTTTCTCACCTTTCCCTATGAACCAGACACCCTCCCCTCTGCAGAGCAGGGGTTGCCTGGTTTAGTGCTCGGGTTCTCCCATCGACTTCCATTATACTCGGGTGCTCGGCCGAGCACTCGGGCACCACCTAGTGTTCGGCCAGAGCACCCGAGCACCCAAGCATTGCGGTGCTCGATCAACACTAATATTTATAAATGACAATGTCACCATTGCCTTGGGGCTCAGTGCAAGTGCATTACTTAACCTACTGTATCATTGAAGTGCTCCTGGCAGCACTTTTTTCCTGTACACTTTGCCCCATGTATTTTCATTCATTTATCACAATTTATTAGGGATATGCTTAGCTCCACTGTAAGAATGTATATGAATACCATTAAGGCTGTGTTCACATCTGCATTCTAGGATTTACTTGCTCGGTTTTCTCTGTTGCTCACATAGAGTATCAGTGAACGTGCTTGACCTGCCCTTCCATCAGAATGGGGAACAGGACCCCCATTCTTGGGATCAATGGGGGTCCCGGCGATCAACTAGGATAGGGGATAACTTACAACATGGCACAACCACTTTAAATGATTTCTTAACATAAAGCTGCATTGTTAAAGCCTCATTAATGATTACATTATGGGACTTTATAAATCAAAAGTTTCCAGTAAACTCCTTGCTATTGCACCACCGTCGTTAAACCTAGTGGAAGCATATCAGCCACGTAAGCATTTCTCCCTGCTTGATGTATTAAACATGCAGCTTGTGTTTGCAGCAGATTTAGGCCCTTCCACATCATGCATTACTATCTATGCAGTTATCCAATACTGTATAATCTTTAAATTGGCTCCATCAGTGGAGATATCGATTATATATCATAATTCATTTATTTTTCATTGTGCAGTAATTTTCAGATGTAACAGTGAAAAAAGATTTCTAAAGGAAAGTTTACTATGTAGCTACTATGTAGCATAGAAGAGAAAACCATAGTCTACTATAAGGATCAACAATATTCGGCACTCCAGCTGTGGTGAAACTACAACTTCTAGCATGCATACCTGCTTGGCTGTTCTTGGGACTCTCATACAGTAGAAATGAATGAAGCATGCTTGGAGTTGTAGATTCAGTACAGCTGGAGTGCTGGAGGTTGCTGACCCCTGGTCTTAATGTGAAAATGCCATTGTCTATTAATGAACTTAACATATATAACTTTTACTTAGAATCTGTTAAATTCTAAAGTTCTTCAAAATACAAATGGCAGACATGATATTTTATTCATCATTATTCCTGTTCTACTGTATGTCGTGGCTCGATGCTGCAGTTGATTATATATAGGAATATAGATAGATAGATAGATAGATAGATAGATAGATAGATAGATAGATAGATAGATCATAGATGGATAGATAGATGCTTGAGAAAAGTCCCAGTGTGAGGACTGAAACGTCGCTCCTGGTGAAATAAATCACTTTTTGCTTTAGCACAACTTTTGGTAGTGCTGCGGATTTCTTCTATTGTTTAAAGAAGGATTTGACCACATCCGGAGCTGCTGGCACACCATTACTTTTTGCTACATTGCGGTGCTGCTTTCATTTATTTTTTATTAGATAGATAGACAGATAGATAGATAGATAGATAGATAGATAGATAGACCTTTAGGTTGGGTAGATGGATGGAGAGGATGAGTGGGTAGATGGGTATGTTTGAAGGTAGATAGTTGTTGGATATTAGTTTGCAGTGGAGCGTGTGGTTTCTGTCACACAAGAGAGTGTGCTTTACATATCGGACTCAAGTCTTTCCATTACACCTGGACTGTAAGGAGTTGTATTGAGTCATTGAATAGTTTCTCTGACCTAAGGAAACATTCAGAACATTTCTGAGCAGGAAACAGAAAGCAGCATCTGCTATGTCTCATAGGTCATGAACAGTAACTATAACATCTTACCATTCCATCTAGCTACATCAACCACAACTGAAAATTGAATCTAGGGAATTGTACAGTCATTGTGAAAAATGTCATAGTTACAATTGAATTACTGTATAATACATAAGGTTTTTCCAATAAATTACTTTTATGGAATATTCACACAATATAGAGTCTAAATGATAGGACCCTGTTCCATCAGGATTTGACAATCCAAAGGTAACTGCATTACATGTCACGTGCCTGTCCTATGCCGTTAAACTAGCATGGATTAATAGAAAGAGAATAAACTTAATCTAGGTTTCCCCTGTTAGGGTAAGCTACATTATTTTTCAGACCGTTGAATGTTCAAAATCCATGTCAAGACTTGTTTGTGTCTTCTTTCCCCGACCGGATAATATTTGCCATTCATATTTGCAACCCTGAATTCAGAAATTAAAATAATCTCCATGAGGAAACCAGCAGATTTTTTTTTTTTTCAAGACTAATACTGATGGCCAGTTTTTAAAATGGATCTTTAATACCCGATTGGCTGAGATCTCTCTCTTGGCCCATTCAGACGACTGTAGTGTTTTGCGGTCCGCAAATTGCGGATCCACAAAACCAGGATACCGGCCATGTACGTTTTGCATTTTGCAGACCACACATGGCCAGCACTATGATAGAAATTACTAGTCTTGGACTTGCTTTATCTTGCGGAACCCATTCATACGGCCGTCTGAATGAGCCCTAAGGGCTCATGCACACGACCATATATATTTTGCGGTCCGCAAAACATTAATCCGCAAAAAATGCGGATGACATTCATGTGACATCTGCACCTATTTTTTGTGCGGATCCATTGTAACAATGCCTATCCTTGTCCACAAAATGAACAAGAATAGGACATGTTCTATCTTTTTGGCAGAACTGCCAATGCGGACATACAGAAACGAAATGCACACAGAGGCATATTCTTTTTTTTTCTGACCCATTGAAGTGAATGGTGGCTCCAAAAAAAAAAGGAATGGACACGGAAAGAAAATATGTTCATGTGCATGAGCCTTAACCCTGCAACCTTTTTATACTGGGACACTATGCCGTAAATGCAGATGGGAATACATTGCAGCTACAACCAAACATAAAACACTCTCCCTGGGTAAACTGAGAGAACTCAGTGTTCCACCTACTGTGCCACTGCCCTATATTTTTCTGCGGATGCTGGGTGTCAGACCCCCACTTATCATATTAAACATTAGGCCTATCTCAATTATAGTCTATTAATATCAAAGTCCCTTATACCCTTTTAAACATAAATTCTAAATACTGTACAACCCAGGGAATCAGGATCAGTTACCCAAGATTAATGGAGAATAAAGCAATATGTTTAACCCCTTAACACAAAATGATAAACATATATGTCATTTACATGTGGGGCATGTATTAAGTGAGCTCACAAGTTGGGTCTGCTCCACATGTAGCTGGTACAGTGGTCAATAAGCGACCGCAGCATCTGGGGGCTCCCTCTATTCTCTGATTGTCCTCAATGTCAAAATCATGAGATGCTTATCAGTTACTATGGCAGCCTACGGTCTTTTGAAGGCTCCTAGGCCTACTAAAGTAAACTACGTACAGTACCTGTTAATCCCTGCCTGTGACAGGATTAATAGGAGGGCAGGGAACATCACATAGACTGCAATTGTATATTATTACTGTCCATCAGATAAGCAGATAATTGCATGTTCAAGCCCCTTAAGATGACTATAAATTAGAGTAAGAAACATTGTTGTTAAAAATAAAAATATAAAAAAATCAAAAATATTAAAATTTAACATAACTTCCCTTTCCCAATTTTACAGATAAAAACGAATACACAATAAAAAAGAAACATAATTGGTATTGCCCAAAAATGTCAGAACTATTAAAATAAAAAATATTCACTATGTGCAATGAATGCAGTAATAGGAAAAAAAGATGATTTGCCATTATTTTGGTCACCTTGTCACTACAGTACCTAAAAAATGCAATGATAAATTTATGTAGCCCAAAATGATGCCAATATAAACAGCACGCACAGCAAATAACAATCCCTTTCACTGTTCTATAGACATAATAAGAAAGTTATGGGTGTCAGAACTTGATGCAAAACAAATTTGTATTTTTCCTTGAAAGGTTTTTATTTTTCTAAAGGTTGTAAAACGTAATAACAAGTACCTAAATTTGTTAGTGCTGTAATAGTACTGACTCACAGAACATGATTGTCATGTAATTTTTACTGACCAGTAGATGCTGTAAAAACCAAACACCCAAAACAATGGCAAATTGCATTTATAGATATGATAAATTAAATGGTGCATGTTTCACACAAAATAAGGCTATGTGAGCCAAAAAGTAAAAAGTAATGGCTCTTGGAAGATGGAGAAGAAAAATTATAAATGAAAATTGTCTAAGAAACCATATTTTTCTTAGTGTTTAAATATTCCTAGGTAAAAGCACAAGGCAGTATGCAAGCACTGTGACACAGGATTGCTACAGTTAAGCAGAAATCTGAGATATAAGACAGTTTATTATACTCTCATTCAGTACCAGTCTGTTAAAAGAGTTATCCAACCCTTGAAATGCCCCCCCATATGCTCGGCCCCTCACACACAATATACTTACCCCCCTTTCTGGCACCCGTGTCATCTCTGAAGCCTGCACAACCACCGCTGCTTCTCCTCGTGCGTGTATAAAAACATCCGGTGTCGGGGAGTTCAGCCAATGTCAGGCGACGGTAACGAGCTTCCCTAGCATAGCGGGAGGATGTTTTCATCCGTTCACGGGGAGAAGCAGCGGCGGCCGTGCGGGCTTCAGAAGCGACGCGGGTGCTGGGGGGCAGGATAAGTACATTGTGTGTGAGGGGCCAGGCCATATGGGGGGAAGCATTTCAGAGGTCAGATAACCCCTTTAAGATGCCCATACACATAAGTGCAAAGTCATCCAAACCTGTCGACTTCAGAAGGACCAGGTGAGTATCTTGAGTGTACGGGGGTATTCTTAACTTCAATATGCCTGATTCAAGGTTCTCATGGGATATAAAACTCTGCCAGAAGTGTATGGCAGCAGCTTACTCTCCCCATGAATAACACATGCATGTTTGACCAAGCCAACAGTGCATGTATATGGGGGATTTGAGAGGAATTGCTATTGGGTGAACTTTGTTACTTTGACATGTATCAGCTGCCTAAATATTGTTGAAGACCAAGTACACCATTCTACTTTGACAGTTGCCCTAATAACAGTGGCTTCTTTCAATAGGTTAAAGAGACCCTGTCACCAAAAAATTAAATTAAGTAGTTATAATTATAGCAAATCTTGTCCTCGCGCCCCATGTTATTACCCGACTTGCTTGTAAAGGCATGTAACCAGGAAGTTCCCGACATGCCTAGCAGCGCTAGTCACTATCTGAAGGGTGTCAAACAGCTGAGCTGTCCAGGCACCCGACAGGGGACCAATCAGAGCGTCCCTGCTCTGTGATCACTGTGATTGGTCAGTTAAATCTAACTGACCAATTGCAGCATGAGCCTGCTGGCGGCAGGTTCAAATGTCAAAGCGCAGCTCCAATGTCCTCCGCCTGTCAGTGAGGAGAAAGGAGCTGTATGTGCCCCTGCTTCCCCCCGTTCTGCCCCTGATCTTTACATTATATATTGAGAAGCATATACAACACCTACCTAACATCCGCCCCCAACAAGACTCTTCTGCCTCTGGCAGCGATGTCTTGGTAATACTGCAGACTGGGGATGGCGCGCTGAGAATGAGCGGAGCCTGGGATGCAGTGTTAGACTGAGCAGTGCGAGCAGGGTAGGTTGTGGGAATGAATTAGTAGCAGCTTTTTTTATGGAAGCTGTCAACTACAGTATATAAATTCTTCATGGAAGTCTGGGGTATTACTGGGGTCTCTATGGGGCATCAGTGGTTTATGGATGCAGACTGCACTGTTATGAGGCTGTGAGTGACTGCTTCATGGGATTCCCTTGGGGTGCTAAATGATGAAATCTGGACTGTACATTTAACCCTTTGTAATAGCAAGGGTGACATTTATCACCTATCGGAAAATCTGCGTCAAATTCATCCAGTGTGAACATAGCCCTATGAGGTCCCGTTGGCTGGATCTGTTTATCTGGTCAATGACAGCCGAGACCCTGCTGTATATGCCGACATCGGTGAATACACCAATGTTGGCATATTAACCCCTTGTATGCCGCTGTCAAAGCTGACACAGCATGCGCAGGCTTTACAGCTCCATCCCCGTGCTGCTGTGACGGGGACCCGATGGCTGGAAAGGCAGCCCGATGTAATACACTGACAGGCAATGCTTTACAATACAGACGTATTGTAATTAAAGATGAGCGAATCATCCAAAATTCAGTTCGCCAAATATTCATCGAATTTTTCAAAAGATTCGTACCTCATGCGAATCTATTTGGCGAAGCTGCGTACAAATCATACGTTATTATGTGGTGTTTTGCGAACATTCGCGCACTAATAACGAACGTACAGTTGTTAAAGGTACGCAACTTATGTGAACACGTACACATGAGTGTACAAATTGCATAAGAAAATGACGGGCTTTGCTGGAGTGGAATGGTGGAGGGTGAGGAAAGCTCCTGGCTACATGATACTGTATCAGCAGATGACAGCAGATCATCCGGCTGAGACTGAGATGAGCGTGCCATCCACTCCACTACCTCATCCACTTTCTCCTCCACTACAATTTTGCGCCTTGGTGGGTTAGCCTGGTGGAACAGTGGCCAACTATTATGTATTCTACAAGTAGAAGCTCCGGCTACAGGTCCTTTGGCACTGCTGCCCTGTGCCACCTTCTCCTTTTTTTTTTGGAGATCGAGGTCTGGCTAGAACCTTTTTGCTTTTCCATGCCAGACATTTTTCACTTGACTGTGGCCCTGCAGATGGTCTTTGTCTCTCTCCCTGTCTCTCTTCCTGCCTGATTAATTACTAGCCTGCACTGGCGCTGCACTTGCCCTGCAGTATCCCTGATATGTGTAATATGGATTCCCAGAGCAATTACACCCCAATTTTAACAAAACTGTTCTCTGTCTCTCAGAACTTCACAGTGCTTCTGCTCGTCTCAGCAGTCGCAGCACAACTGATGTGTCACTGGCTTACCGAGCCTGAGCCAATCAGAGCAAGCCCTTCCCCACTAGGTCAGGTGACCGCTTTCTTCCCAGGCTTTTTGCTGCACAAATAACGAACAGTAAAAATTTGCTAATTAGATGAATTTGTACGCATCAGCGTATAAAGTAACTGATATGTAACATTAGCGTACAATTTATGGAACATGTACATAGAGAATGCGTAGAAAGCTTTAAGAACATTTTCGAATCTAATAAAGCGCATCTCAAAAAAACCTGATTCGCTTCGCCGCGGAAAATTTCCAAGATTCGTATCGAATCTACAAAGCGGCTAATAGATTCACTCATCTCTAATTGTAATGCATTGTAGAGGGGATCAGACCCCTATAAGTTGGGACAAAAATAAAAAGTAAAAAAAAAAAAGTGTTTTTCATAATAAAAACAATGAAGTAAAAAAAAAACACCTTTCCCATAATAAACGAATATAAAGTTGTAAAAAAAGAAAAAAAAAAAGAAACACAGATATATTAGGTATCGTTGTATCCGTAACGAAACAGACGTATTAGGCATCGTTGTATCCGTAAGGACCTGCTCTATACAAATATAACAAAATCCACCCCATCTGGTGAACGCCGTAAAAACTAAAAATAAAAACTATACCAAAAGAGCCATTTTATGTCACCTTACATCACAAAAAGTGATCATAAAGTCGTCTATACCTCAAAATAGTACCAATCAAACCGTCACCTTATCGCGCAAAAAATCCCCCTATATAAATTGCCAGAAAAAAATATATGGCTTTCAGAAAATGGAGACACAAAAACATAATTTTTTTTTTCAAATGCTTTATGTAAAACTGAAACAAAAAAAGGTGACATATTTGATATTGTCGGGTCCGTAACAACATGAGCTATATAAATACCACACGATCTAACCTGTCAGGTGTACATTGTAAAAATCAGAAAATAAAAACTGTACCAGAACAGCCCTTTTTGGTTACCTTGCCTCACAAAATGTGTAATATAGAGTTATCCAAAATCATATGTACCCCAAAATAGAAAAGAAAAGAAAAACTACAATCCGTCCCTCAAAAAACAAGTCTTCAGACAACTATGTTGGTGGAAAAATAAAAATGTTATGGATGTTAGTATGTGGCAATAAAAAATATAACTTATTTTTAATAAAAAATTAATTTACTCTGAAAAATTAGTAAAACATGAAAAAACTATCTAAATGTGGTATCGTCATATCCATATCAACCTACAGAATAAAGTTATGATATAATATATACCACATGGAGAACAAAATACAAATTAAAAACACTGACAGAATTGCAATTTTTGCCCACCTCACCTCCCAAAAAATGGTGTAAAAAGTGATTAAAAAGTCATATTTACCCCAAAATAGTACAAAAAAGCTACAGCTTCTTCCTCAAAAAATTAGCCCTCACACAGCTCAGTCAACAAAAAAACTATTTAGGCAAATTCCATGTTAGAAAATCCATATATTGCTCTTTCTGAACAACTTGGATTAATTTTTTGTGACTGTTGTCTCACAGTTGTCACATGTCACAGTGCAACACCATTGGCTATCATTACAAAAAATGTACAAAACAAATATTTTAGCGAAGCCCTAGCCTAAAAAGCACCAAAAAAACACATGTGAAAAAACACTTCAGAAAAACACCAGCAAAAAATCTGATTGAAAGCAGCCCGAGGGGACATTCACATGTCTGTGTCTGTTTTGCAGACCGCAAACCGTGGATCTGTAAAACACGGATACCAGCTGTGTCCACCTTGCAGTGTGTCCGTGATACGCATTTTGCCGCCATGATAGGACATGGTCTCTCTTTTGCGGCATGAGCGCTCAGACCCAGAAGCACACTGAAGGGTACACAGTGTCATACATGATATGATTAGATACACAGCTCAGCAGACAGTATCACACATGATAGGTTTAGATACAGCAGTTTCACACAAGAGGATTAGATAAACAGCTCAGCATCACTCATGATAGACTTATGGGCATACTAGCTAAGCCGCAGAGTATCAGTGAATGGTACCACAGCCTCCCAAATACTAGACTTAGATAGTCATGCTTGCTTCCTTTTCTTCATGACGAGACGGGCCATGGGTGGGACGCAGCAAAGTGAGTGGGGAATAGGCGGGACAATGCGAAAAACCGTGACTGTCCCTCTGGATATGGGACGGTTGGGACCTATGCTAATGACTGTATCTGATCCATCCCATGATGTTTGAGACAGTACTTTTTATCCAGTGTGTCTCATTCTATAATGTGTAATGCTCTGTTACTAAGGCCGGGTATCTAAGCCTCTCTAGTGTAATACAGTAGGAGAAACAAAGGCTTTGCAGCACAGTATTACACATTATAGGCTTAGATACACTGAATAAATAGCACTGCCTCAAACACACAAGCAGCACACTATGGCTATTAATACGGCATATGATAGGACCATTTATCCAGTATATCTAAGCCTATCTGAATTATCACGTTGTTATATACAGGGGCTGCTGTGAGCAGTGACACTGATAGGAGGCTCTGACTGCTGTGACACAAAGCACACAGGCCTGGAATGTGGGGACGGGGCTTGTATGAACACAGCACGCTAAGCTGCTTGATATACTGACGCTAAACTCCCAGGAGCTGTTTTCTCTCATAAAATAGTGACTGAATTTACTTCCATTATGCTTGCAAAGGTATATTTGGATAAAAAGGGTTTTTTTTTTTGCCTTCCTCTGGATTAACTTGTAGGATAACAGGCCGAACTGGATGGACAGATGTCTTTTTTCGGCCTTATAAACTATGTAACTATGTTACTATGTTATTTGTACCTCTTCCCCACTGTAATATAACTTAGTATACTCCGTGGTGACAGGGTCTCTTTAAGGACTCATGCACATGGCCGTTGCCCGGCCGTGGCCATATTGCGGCCCGCATAAAGTGGGTCCGCAATACATGGACACCGCCCTTGTGCACCCCGCATCACGGATGTGGACGCATTCACTCACTACGGAGTGCTTCCGTAGTGTTTCTGTCCGTGCCTCCGCACCGCAAGAAAATAGAACATGTTCTATTTTTTTGTGGTGCGGACGGATCATGGAACCATTCAAATTGCAGTCCCCAATGCACGGAACGACTGCACAACGGCCATGTGCATGAGGTCTAATGCTGGTGTTATGAACTCCATGCCTTGATAAGTTTAGAGTTGTCTAGGTGTCATGAGAAGGACTTACACAATATTATGGTTTTAATGTTATGGCTGATTGATGTATAATGGTGGTTACCAAGCATCTTCCACTACAAACCTAAATACGGAGAATTTTCATTTTGGATATCATCACCATTAATGTTTGTAGTTCATTTATTCATGTTGTATCCACAGTAACAACAATTCACTGCACTTACCAGCTGTATGGGGGCAGCAAATGGTTTCCTCTGGGAATATATCTCTATGAGCATTTCAAAATATTAATATTAATATTTTAAATTCTCAATTCAGTATTAATGTGGAGACCATATATACCTGATACAATAGTGCCCCCTGCTGGTAAACATACTAAATTACATCAGCATAGACATACAACATTAAAAAAATTTGCCCTGAAATCCACAAATGTTATGTGCACATTTTGGCCTAGATTTTGAATGTGGATTTCACCTTTTGCATTTCAATGGGTAATATCTGCATCATAATTCTGGAATTATAATTGGAATTATGTGGATTTGAAAGTATTTCTCCTATTGCTTTTTGTGTTTTACTAAACCCCTTTTAACTTCCATTGTAAATTTGGTAATGGTACAAATTGCTTGATCTAGTCCATACGAGCTGGGCCCTCTTTCAATCTGTACCAATCTGTCACTCACATGTTTATTGTAATTGTTTTTATCTTATGTACTTTCATATGTACAGTGCCCTGGAATTAATGATGCTATAAAAAAATAATAATAAAAAATAGCAATATTTCTGTTCTTCCATGCGCTGGCTATTGTTTTCCTCATGGGGAATCTGTGAGCAAAAAAGATGTGCGTCTTTCTTTGGAAGTATCTCCAAAGGGAATATTTTTTTAGTATGGACAGGCACTTAAAAGATGCTTTCTATTGTCTGGTGTTTACCCTTTAAAAAAGGCGAGTGGTGCAGGTAAGAGAGTCTGCAGCAGTGTTTTTTGGTGTTCATGCATCAACACTCCTGAGATGTCCAGGACAGCAAAATGAGGAAGTACATAACATCGTTGGTACTAATGAATGTCTCAAAGGGATGTCAGCATATATGTGTACTTTGGAGATGGTACAGGTATCCATATTATCAGCCCATCTAGAATATTAAGGAAGACATAACTATAGTACAAATCCAGATACAAAGCAGACACAAGGTATATAATACCGGTAGGCAGTGGCGTACCGCCAATGTATGCAGACCACGCCACTGCTATGGGGCCCGCGGCACAGGGGGGCTCGGGACGCAAGGAAGGCCCCGCCCCCTGTAGTTTTATTAACATTGACAGATTGCCGGCAGCCCGGCATCATTCAGACACGCCGCCGATATCCCGACCCCAGTCCTACCCGGGCTACCTGATGCCTCCCCCTGTCTGACCTTTCCATGAACTGGTGGTGGGCAGCTGCGCACTCGCTAGTCCAGGAGTCTGACCAGGGCCCACGCACTGCGTCTGCTGCTACAATGGCCAATCAGCATTTAGCAGTGTGCAAAGATCCTGCTGCTGATTGGCCAGTGTATCGCTGGCAAGCAGCAGGCGCGCACCCGCAGTCACCACATGCCCCTGG
Organism: Rhinella marina; assembly: GCA_900303285.1. Taxonomy (NCBI): domain Eukaryota; kingdom Metazoa; phylum Chordata; class Amphibia; order Anura; family Bufonidae; genus Rhinella; species Rhinella marina. The sequence continues at coordinate 74,428 of ONZH01017961.1, forward strand.
CTCACTATCACAGTAAGAGTACCACCGCAGAACAAAACTGTTGGATTATATATGGGTATTCATTCTTGATGGGAGGGCAGCAGCAAGCAGAGTTGGGGTTGAGGGTGGGGGTGCACTGCAGGCTCATAGAAGACTCAGGACAGTGTGCCCCTCCAATCCCTCCCCCCCAGGACAGTATATCAAGCAGCACAGATTGGTGGGCAGCTATGTGCCCAGTCCCCATTAAGCATCAGTGGCAGCCGGCAAGGAGTTAATGCCCCCCAAAATGCCCGGGCACCTTACTTACCTCACTCCCCTTCACCCGCATTGCGGTCCTGATGCACGCACAGCTGCCATTGCATACCCCCCCCCAATCACGTGGACAAAAACATCCAGCGACGTGGGGGGCAGTCATTTCTGACACGGCCCGCTATTGGCTGCATCCCCCCACTAGGCATAAGTATTGTGTATGCGGTGCCCGGGCATTTTGGGGGACATAATAGGGGTTAGATAACCCCTTTAACCTTTAGGATACCGGAGGTTTTTTTGTTTTTGCATTTTCATTTTTCTTCCCTAACTTTTTTTAATTTGTCTGCTCACAAAGATGGGCTTATTTTTGCGGGACAAGTTGTACTTTAATATGGCATACAATGCAGTGGGAAGAGGACAAAATTTTCTAAATGGGGCGGAATTAGGAAACAAAAACAATTCCTACGGCATTCCCTTTGTGGCAAAACTGACTTGTGCCCTTCATTCTCTTGGTCATTACGATTATAACGATATCCCATATGTATAGGTTTTTTATGTCTAAATAGTGTAAAACTAGACTACAACTTTGATTTTTTTCTTTTTTACATCACCATACTGTATTCTGACCCCCCCCCCCATACCTTTTTTTTTTTTTATAGTTATATGTACTGAGCTGGGGGTGTGACAGGAGAGGGGCCAGGGCAGTAGATGAGATGGGCCACGGTAGTGGGCGGGGTTATGGGGCCTAATACAGATTCTTGCTATGGGGCCCAATGATTTCTATGTACGGTAGGGGCTTCCCCATACATGACTTCTTTACCTGTGACAGCTCCAATGTTGTCTATGTCATCAAATGCCCATGCGGATTGGCTTATGTTGGGGAAACAACACAAACAATCCGCAATCGGATCAGTAAACATAAGTCTACCATTCGTTGCCAAAACACATTATTACCAATTCCGGCCCACTTCATCTCCAGACACCATAATATATCCCAACTACGTTTCCAGGTCCTTGAACAAGTTGAATTGCCCAGGAGAGGAAGCAATGTTGCCAGAATATTAAAAAACCGAGAAGCATTTTGAATTCATCGCCTTCAAACACTGGAACCTAAAGGGCTGAATCGTGAATATGAACTTACAAGTTTTTTTTGTGAATTTCTGCTTTCCTAACTCTGCTTTTTTACTTTTTTACTTATTTCAGACCAAACATTGTCTGGTATACATCATAGTTATTTATTACTGTACAGTTACTATTGTACATTACAATCCCCGCTCTTTCACCGCCCCCGTCCCCTTCCCCCCTTCATTCCTTCTTTCATCCTTTTCCTTCTTTCTCTTCTTTCCTTCTTTTCTTCCTTCCTTCTCCTTCCCTCTCTACTTTTCCCATTCTCTTCCTTGCTTCTTATTTTCTGCTCCTCTTCCCCCTCTTCCTTTTCCTCTCTTCTTTCCTCCCTTTTACCTTTTTCTTTGTTTCTTCTCCCTTTTTTCTTTTCTTCTCCTTTTTCTTTTTCCTCCTCTTTTTTCCTTTCTTCTTTTTTCCTTTTTTCTTGTCCTTGTCTCGTTCTCTTTCCCCCCTTTTTTTCCCTTTTTCTTCTTCTTCTTTTTCTCCTCTTATATCCTTTTTCTTTCTTCCCATCTTTCTAACCCCTCTCTTTCTCTCCTTTAACCAATTAGTATAATATTATAAAGTTATATTGCACTTAATAGCTCGCTTTCCAGTACGGTACTTCACCTTTAAAGTTACAATTTGGCTGTCATTCACCCCTGCCCCTCCCTGTTTTGGCGCGCAGGCGCAGTAGATATTTCCACCTGACGCCACTATCTTTACTTGTGCCAGGCACGATCTAGTCCTGGCACGCATGCGCCTTTACTTCCTTCTCCTCACATCGCCATATTTGATCCTCCCAAGCGCCTTTCCGGCAGCCAGCCCCGGGTCCGCCCCATTCACTTAGCGTCTTCTGACACATGGTGTTTATCCGACGCCAGTCCATACTGCCGCCATACACTTTGGGCTGTTGCCCTATTACTAATTGCGCTAGATACGCCAGGGCCAAGTGCCCTTTCTCTTATATACACCAACACTGCGACTCATCCAGGTAAGATCTGCTTAAGGCCCCTATCATGCATTTCACACACCACCTCACTAAGGTTATGAGGATTTGTATTATATACCTTGTGTCTGCTTTTTATCTGGATTTGTACTATAGTTATGTCTTCCTTAATATTCTAGATGGGCTGATAATATGGATACCTGTACCATCACCAAAGTACACATATATGCTGACATCCCTTTGAGACATTCATTAGTATCAACGATGTTATGTACTTCCTCATTTTGCTGTTTTGCTGTACATCTCCTTAGGATTTACTTGCTGTCACCAACTATACTGTGCCATATATTCTTTTCAGTATTGCACATATGTACAGTCATGGCCAAAAGTTTTGAGAATGACACAAATATTATATTTTCACATGATCTGCTGCCCTCTGGTTTTTATGTGTGTTTGTCAGATGTTTTTATCACATACAGAAATATAATTGCAATCATATTATGAGTAACAAAAGCTTATATTGACAGTTAGAATGAGTTAATGCAGCAAGTCAATATTTGCAGTGTTGACCCTTCTTCTTCAGGACCTCTGCAATTCTCCCTGGCATGCTCTCAATCAACTTCTGGACCAAATCCTGACTGATAGCAGTCCATTCTTGCACAATCAATGCTTGCATTTTGTCAGAATTTGTAGGTTTTTGTTTGTCCTCCCGTCTCTTGATGATTGACCACAAGTTCTCAATGGGATTAAGATCTGGGGAGTTTCCAGGCCATGGACCCAAAATCTCTATGTTTTGTTCCCTGAGCCATTTAGTTATCACCTTTGCTTTATGGCAAGGTGCTCCATCATGCTGGAAAAGGCATTGTAGATCGCCAAACTGCTCTTGGACGGTTGGGAGAAGTTGCTCTCGGAGGACATTCTGGTACCATTCTTTATTCATGGCTGTGTTTTTAGGCAAGACTGTGAGAGAGCCGATTCCCTTGGCTGAGAAGCAACCCCACACATGAATGGTTTCAGGATGCTTTACAGTTGGCATGAGACAAGACTGGTGGTAGCGCTCACCTCGTCTTCTCCGAATAAGCTGTTTTCCAGATGTCCCAAATAATCGAAAAGGGGATTCATCAGAGAAAATGACTTTACCCCAGTCCTCAGCAGTCCACTCCCTGTACCTTTTTGCAGAATATCAGTCTGTCCCTGATGTTTTTTCTGGAGAGAAGTGGCTTCTTTGCTGCCCTCCTTGAGACTAGGCCTTGCTCCAGGAGTCTCCGCCTCACAGTGCGTGCAGATGCACTCACACCTGCCTGCTGCCATTCCTGAGCAAGCTCTGCACTGCTGGTAGCCCGATCCCGCAGCTGAAACACTTTTAAGAGACGGTCCTGGCGCTTGCTGGTCTTTCTTGGGCGCCCTGGAGCCTTTTTGGCAACAATGGAACCTCTCTCCTTGAAGTTCTTGATGATGCGATAGATTGTTGACTGAGGTGCAATCTTTCTAGCTGCGATACTCTTCCCTGTTAGGCCATTTTTGTGCAGTGCAATGATGACTGCATGTGTTTCTTTAGAGATAACCATGGTTAACTGAAGAGAAACAATGATGCCAAGCACCAGCCTCCTTTTAAAGTGTCCAGTGGTGTCATTCTTATTTAATCATGACAGATTGATCTCCAGCCCTGTCCTCATCAACACCCACACCTGTGTTAATGGAGCAATCACTGAAATGATGTTAGCTGGTCCTTTTAAGGCAGGGCTGCAATGATGTTGAAATGTGTTTTGGGGGATAAAGTTCATTTTCTAGGCAAATATTGACTTTGCAAGTAATTGCTGTTAAGCTGATCACTCTTTATAACATTCTGGAGTATATGCAAATTGCCATTATAAAAACTGAAGCAGTAGACTTTGTAAAAATTAATATTTGTATCATTCTCAAAACTTTTGGCCATGACTGTACTATTTCAGTTTTCAATATGCTGAACATATGAGGTTCACCTGATGATGCTTTACTATGTTTATATATCACAAGTCGGAATATCACTTTTAGTTAGATTTCTGTATTTGTTGTAATTATGATTCATTTGTATATATTTCAGTATTTCTGATGAAGGCCGACAGGCCGAAAACGTTTAGAGTATATTTATACTGGATTTTCCACTAAAATAAATTGAATAACGAGATTTCACAGCACAAGTGGTGTACAGGAGTCTTTATTACTATTGATTTTGGCCTGGGAACCATCTCCTGAAACTCACATCCTTACTAGAGATGAGCAAGCACTGTAACGCTCGGGTCCCGTGTGCAATGCCCGGAGGCATTGCGGATCCGTCCTCATCTGCATGTAAGTCAATGAGGATGGATCGTTTGGTATGACACTCATACCAAACGGTTCCGTCTCCACTGACTTTAAGACGGGTGAGGACGGAACCGTTTGGTATGAGTGTCATACCAAACGATCCGTCCTCATTGACTTACATGCAGATGAGGACAGATCCGCAATGCCTGCGGGCATTGCACACGGGACCCGAGCGTTACAGTGCTCGTAACGAGCACTGCTCGCTCATCTCTAATCCTTACCTACGTAGTGCCATCTAAGCTTTAAATATAACACTCTTGCAATCTAACAGTAGTCCGTTCAGTGACAGAAGTCGGTTGGGTGGAAATCCACAGCTCTTGGATCTTTCCGGACTCCGGATCAGCTCTGCCAATCACTATTAAATAGTCTTTTCAGTTTATATAAATACAACTAAAAAAAATAAAATAAACAATGAAACAAACAAAAATATTAATTAAGAACCTTTATAAAATATAAAATACATAGTAATTATTTTGCTAGCTCAAGGGAAAAAAGTTTGTGGTTTTTCAATCACTTAATGTACAAGGTTCTGGTCATTAAAGGGGTTGTGCATCGATTTATATTGATAACTATTAGAGATGAGCGAGCATGCTCGTCCGAGCTTGGTGCTCGTTCAAGTATTACGGTACTCGTAAGTGCTCGCTGCTCGGACGAGTATCTCGCCATGCTCGAGGAAATGGCAACTTCCGCATTGTGCATTTTTGGCGCCTAAAAACTCAGGCAATCACAAGCCAGGAGACTCTGCGGTACATCCAGCATCACGTGGGGCCCTTACATCTCGATAGCAGGGGTTGGCTGGCCTGATCAGGTGACCCTGGAATATACTAGTGACTGGCCGCGGTGCTCGGCTCAGATGCTGTCTGGATGTCGTTAGGGATAGAGCTGCTGCGTTTCAGGGAGAGTGTTAGGGCCTGCATTTAGTTCTTTGTTAGGCAGGAGTGATCTCCCAAGAACCCAACAGCCCTTCTAAGGGCTACAAGAAATTTTTTTTTTTGTCTCCTGGCTTGGATGGCTGGCACTAGTAGTGCAGTATCGCCATATATAACCCCTTTTTTTATTGTTATATCTCAGTGATACAAATCCATTTCACACAGCAGTGTGGAACCATTCTGTGTGTCACAGTTCAGTACACTCACTACAATCCGTATTTTCTGTCCAGGTGACACTTTCTGTACGTCACTTAATCCAACCGGGTCTTTTGCTCTCACGTATATAGCTTGATCACAAAACTCCCTGTGCGACATTTGTCTGGGTCGCAGTCAAAATAGCCACCGTCAGCAGGTTGTGAGTTAGCTCTACGATAGTTTCTGCACGTCACGTTCCAAAAAAAAAACAAAACAAAAAAAAATATATAAAAAAAAAAAATATTTAACCCTTTCACGACCGGAGGTTTTTTCGGTATTGCGTTTTCGTTTTTTGCTCCTTGCCTTCATACAGCCATAACTTTTTTATTTTTCTGCTCACATAGTTGTATGAGGGCTTGTTTTTTGCGGGACAAGTTGTACTTTCATATGCCACCATTTATTATTGGATATGGTGTAGTGGGAAGCGGGAAAAAAATTCCAAATGGGGTGAAATTGCAAAAAAACCACTATTCCGCTACAGTTTTCCGGGTTTTTTATTTACGGCGTTCGCTGTTCATTAAAACTGACCAGTTACTTTCATTCTACAGGTCAGTACGAATCCAGCGGTACCTAACATGTTTAGTTTTTCTTGTGTTTTGATAGTGATAAAAAAATGATAAAGTTGGTTGTTTTGTTTTTTTTTTTTTGGTCGTCATATCTTGACCCCGATAACTTTTTGGCATTTATGTGTACGGAGCTGTATGAGGGCTCATTTTTTGCGGGGCGATCTGAAGTTTTTATTGATACCATTCTGGGGTGTGTCTGACTTTTTGATCGCTTTTTATTTAATTTTTTTTAGAAAAAAAAAGTGACAAAAAACGTCAAATCGCCATTTGGACGCTTTTTTCCGCCACACAATTCGCCGTATTGGAATTTTTTTTTTTTAGTTTAAAAGTACGGGCGTTTTCGGTCACGGTGATACCCATGATGTCTATATTTATTGTTATTTAGGTATTTATTTTTTACTTATACGGAAAGGGGGGTGATTTGAACTTTTATATTTTTTTTATTTTTTATATATTTTTTAACTTTTTTTTTAAATTTTTTTTAATTATTTGAAAGCTCAAATATAAGCTAATATATTGTACTTTTAATTTTTTCACTATGAGCAATCTCTGATTTTTAATCTTGAATTAAAACTCATCATTGCTCATTTCTTATCCTGGCCTGCCATCTAGTGGCCAGAATAAGAATTGCACTTTGAA